>JAJHUR010135237.1:986-11465 GCA_027495735.1 Lutjanus campechanus
GTCACATATTTGATTAAAAAACAAACAACAACAACAGCAACAACATTAAACACTGATATTTGATTTTGTTCATATCACTCAGCCCTGTATGTTATTTTAGAGAAAATGTGTCCATCAATATAAATATCATGTATCGCAGAAAAGTCTAAATATATTGAGATATTAATTGTAGCGTGACATTTTTGAGACTCATGATATCATTTTATGAAGATTCAAATAAAAGAACATTATTACAGGGTGATTGCATTACAGTGTAACTGTTAATTTAAGTCCTGTTTAAGTTAATAAAATCATTGACTATTTTAAATTAACATGCAGCTTAGATGAGAAACACAACTTCTTCCACTATTGACTCTGACTTTTGATTTATTTATTTTCACTTTGTCTCTTGTGTTTCTCCTTCTATATTTTTTAGGCTACTATATTGTTGTTGATAGTTTGATGTGAGCTCATTTTAAAGGACCATTGAAATATATTTTAATCATCAAATCACAGAAAAGCCACCACAGTGTTGCATCGAGGCAGGATAAATAGTTGTGATAAATGAAAGAACACCACTGAGGTGCCCTTGAGCGAGACATTTATTCCCCGACTCACAGAGGACAAAACAAGCTGGATTTGACCTCACTCATCTTTTTCTGTTTGCTGTTTCCATGGTGTATAGAGAACAATAACACCATTAATAATAGTATGACACCCATCTGCTGCCTGCTGCACAACAATTCACGTGTAGTTCTCAAAGTGACTCTAAGTGGGTGTGATCTGAAGTTTGACCTGCTTTGACTGATTTCATATAAATTATATTTGATTGTTTGACATTTTCTCCCCTGGAAGATCTGTGGCTTTTTTTTCCAGTAACATAAATATTCAGGTTTAAAGTTACATTTGACAAAAAAAGGGAAAAGAAAAAAAAAAAACAGATGCCAAAAGAGACACAAACAGAAAAACCATAAAACAAAATGAGCTCAATTCTTACCAGCTACAACATAAATACACAGAAATGCATCTATAATAATAATAGAATAATATAATCTAATATTATTTGACTTTTGGCACATTTAATACATTTTGCTGTTTAAACTTCTGTGCTTGTATTTATTTTTAATACAAGACTTTTATTTCTAGTGAAGTGATTTTACCTTGAGTTTCTATTTTTACTTTAAGTGGCTTCAAAGTTTCATATTTTGCTGATTTTCGAGGCCCCTGTGGTCAAAAGCGGTCATGTATCCAACATAATAACCAAAAAATATGATGTCAAAAATAACATCATCTAAAGAAAATCTCATAATTCTTCTTTTTAACTGGAATCTGACCTTGTGACAGGAATTAAAAATAACAGTGTAGAAATCCTCTCACTGATGGTCTCATTTAATTATTTATTAAATTAAACTGTTTCATTACAAGTTAAAAACTTCTTGGAGTAGCTTTAAGTAAAATATCTGAATATTTCTTCCACCACTGTGGAGGAGATATTAGTCCAGAATGTTTTTTCTCTTGTAGATTATATTAACACTGTGAAACCAGACAGTTTGACACAATTTTTTATCAATATTTCAGTCAATAGTTCATGTTGCCAATTTTAAACCAACTGGGCCTCTGACTGTTTGTATGAGGAAGCTTGTAAAGTGACTGTGGTGAAGAAAAACCTTCATTCAGGTCCTCAGGTGTGATTGTTTGGCTTCATGAATTGGATTAAAGTCTGTCATGGTCAGCAGAGTCTGTCACATTCATCTCGTGTCCTTGGAGGACTGACTTATCGTCCTTCCTGACTTCCCTCCACACGGCATTTATTTTTCTCTTTTCAGAGAAGCTTCATGGTGGAGGACACATTCAGATCCTTTACTGAGGTAAAAGTAGCCTTTTTTACCTTTAAACTACCTTTAAACACTGCCTGGACGAAAAAAGTCATGACCTGGATTTAACTAATCAAACAGGTCAGATTCTTCCATTGGATAATTACTGCAGTGATTAATATGTTTCAGCTGGTAACAAGTTATTTAACTCTAACTGATGCAGTGAGCAGCTGCATCATCTCTTAAACAACCATGTCAGAAGACATCCTGTGGATGTGGAAAAGCATGAACTGCATCAAGCAAAGAAAACAACTAAAAGCTACTAAAACTGGGTAAAGAACTGTTCAACACATTATTAAAACCTGGAAGGATAGAGGTGAACCATCATCTTCCAGGAAGAAATGTGGTCAGAACAAAATCTTGTATGATTTTGATCGGAGATCACTTGAACGTTTGGTGAAAACAAATCATAAAAAATCAACAGTAGAACTCACGGCTGTGTTTAATAGTGAAAGTAAGAACATTTCCACACACACACTGTGAAGAGAACTCGGGGGACTAAACAGCTGTGGAGCCTTAAGAAAACCACTTATCAGTGATGCTGATCAGAAAAAAAGGTTTCAATTTGTTAGGGAGCATAAAGATTGGACTCTGGGGCAGAATGGAAAAAGTTAATGTGGTCTGATGAGTCCAGATTGACCCTGTTCCAGAGTGATGGGGGCATCAGGGTAAGAAGAGAAGCGGATGAAGTGATGCTCCCATCATGCCTTGTGCCTACTGCACAAGCCTGTGGGGGCAGTGTTCTGATCTGGGGCTGCTTCAGTTGATCAGGTCGAAGTTCAGAAACGTTATGAGCCCAAAAACTGAGGTCAGCTCTCAACCTGAATATACTGAATGAGCAGGTTTTTACATTAATGGATTTGTTCTTCTCTGATGATACGAACATATTCCAAGATGACGATGTCAGGATTCATGAAGCTCAAACAGTGAAAGAGAGGTTCAGGGAGCATGAGACATCATTTTCACCAGGGAGTCCAGACCTGAACCCCACTGAGAATCTTTGGGATGTGCTGGAGACGATTTTACGCAGCGGTCCGACTCTCCATCATCAATACGAGATCTTTGTGAAAAATTAATGAAACTCTGGACAGAAATAAATGTTGTGACGTTGAATAAACTTATCGAAACGATGCCATGATGAATGTGTGCTGTAATCAAAGCTAAAGGAGATCCAACGAAATATTAAGCAGGATTTTACTGTTTCAGTTCGTTGAGGTGGAGCTCATTTTGTGCTAATGTTGTATTTGCTGGCAGAGGTGGGACCAAGTCATTGTTTTACAAGTCACGAGTACGTCTTAAACTTTGAGTTTTGAATCCTAAACAAGTTATAATGTTCTCTTCTCCAGATGTACCATCTTACTGTTCTTTGTGTAACTTCAAGTGTCAAACGAAGTTGGATGTTGCAGACTCTCTTTTTTTTAGTTGTTGACCACCGTGTAGTTCTAGAAAGTGAACAAAATTATCTAATGTTTCCCAACTTGAGTAGTGTAACAAATTAGCTCTGCCAAGGAGGTCGTGTTCTCGGTGCTGTTTGTTATTCTGCCAGCAGGATTATAAAAAAACAAAAGAAAACTACCAGTCTGAGCCGAGGAAAAAACTTTTGGAGCGGATCCAAATCACTGGGCGGATACACACATCTTTTTTTTGTTTGTTTGTTTTGTTTTTTGAACAAAATATTTATTTACACTTGTGCACATTTGACTTAAACACAGCTGCTTTATTAGGAAATAATAACAGACATACTGTCACTACGACTACGGCAACTAATAATACTAATAGATAGAAGTATTCACAGCTCAAACAATTATCATCAATAACGGCATGATGTGGATCCACAGGATTGAAATAAAAATAAATAAAACAAAGATACTACAAAGAAAGCAAATGTTAATTTTGGTCAAATTGACAACAAAATCAGTGCTGCATGTTGTCACATTGGTAAACTAAAATAAGAAATCACAGAAACACATCATTTATAAAGCAAGTCCGTCTTTCTGTGGAGTTTTGCTGTTATTTTTTCCACTGGTTCACCTTCTCTGACCCGTCTTGCCGCTGATGTCAGGTGGGTGGCAGCGGTTTGAGCCGAGATGAAATCATCTTCTTTTAATCCACCAATAAAAGGATCTGCAGCAAATAAAAAGCAAATAATATAACACAATGGGTCTGACGCTGAATGAGTCCACAATGGCAAATATTTCTGCATGAATCCCTTCTCAGTATGACTTCAGTTTTGGACAATCTTTAAGTGTGTGTGTGTGTGTGTGTGTGTGTGTGTGTGTGTGATGTCCAACTTGTTTACAGTCCCTCCTGCACAGATTTGTTGTGTCATACAAATCATTTTTCACTTTCATTAACAGTATGACTTCAGGTCTGTTTGCAGGAGGTCTGAGCTCTCGTTATGGTTTTTTTTTCCTGCAGCTTGATTGGATGATGTCTGATTGGTTCCAACAAAGTGAATCTTGGGAATTCAGTATCGACTTGCTGAGAATGAGTAAAGCCTGACACATGAGATCACTGCCAGGAGTGTTTATTGGACATTTTGACGAAAAACTAAAATGAAAATGATATTTTGCTTGTAAATATTTAAAGTATTGTTCATTGCTTTTGGGAAACTGGGTACGTTTCACTGGGGCTGGTTTTTCAAACAGGAACCTTTTTATTTAACATTATTACCACAAATAGGTGAGCTTGTACCTGGTGTATCATATTTGATAAACACATTTTTAACATGATTTTACTATAAAATAAAGTACAAAATATTACGTAATAACACGAAGGCGGCCATGTTGGATTTTACACTCTGACTCGGGCTGCTGCCTGCAGTGCGCTGACAATCCACCAGAGGGCAGAAGACATGTCTCAGATTATGTACAACAGGTGTTTCAGGAAAGTATTGATTATATTAATGTTGCAGTGGTCTCAGAAACTTTTCTATATCAAGTATGATGCAAACGGCGTCATCGTTAATTCAGGAAATTTGATTTGTGGCATAATTTTTAAACACAGGCCTACTTCTAATCTTTGGGTTTGTTTGAGAGATGGTGTCAAGTCCAAAGGCTCAAGTCCAAGTGAAGTCACAAGTCACTGATGTTAAAGTTCAAGTCGAGTTGCAAGTATTGTGTCCTTACAGTGGAGAAAACATGACAAAGAGTCCTCTAGGACAGTGGTTCCCAACATTTTATCCTAGACACATGTGTACAGATGTCCAATAATCTGTCACATGAAAGAATAAGTGATTATTTCCAAAGCTTTGCGGAGCCCCTGTGATCTTTGGTGGCCCCCTATGGAGGGGTTGGAAGCAATGCTCTAGGGCACCCTTCCAACAGATAAAACATGATAAAGTGCCCTCCACAGTGGGCTTCCAGTGGAGAAAATCTGGTAAAGTGCCCTGTTTTTTAAATCTAAACCAGTGTTTGGAACTGTTTCACCATGTCGACTTTCGTCTCGCTGGTCTGCCCTGCCCCCTCAGACAGCCTGAATCTGCCACTGCGCTGAACTCTAATAAATGTGTCTTGTTGTCACACAATATTAACTGCTCCTCAACTGTAAACATTGACTGAAAAAACAACCAATCATATCATCAAAAATAAAAATCATGTACTGTTGAACTGGTTTGACATTTTTGTTGGGATTTGTTTCACGTCTGCCTCGACCTGCAGACCTGTCAGGTGAACACCGTGACTGCAGCAGCGCCGAGGAAACTTTAGTATCCTGGAGCGCTGCCCAGAAACAGCCACAGACGTTTGAACCTGGTGGGCGTAGAAACCCGCCTTTCATTGCACAGTCCTACTCTACGGCGGTTTACAACGTGTGGGCTGCATCGCCTCCTGCATGCGTGAGGAAGCTCGCTGCCATGGAAACCACCTAAATACCTTTTCCCCCCTCAACAAACCCTGACCTTCTCCACTCTGTTTGTAATGAAGGTGTGAGCTGGAAGTCTGCCCAGTCAGGCTTTTTAATATTCATCTGTGCACTGCAAACAACGTGTGACTGGACCAGTGAAGGCATCATCACTGCAGAGTTGGTATCCTGATTTTAGTTCATGCGTGTTGGTCAGTGCTTTGTGGATGTTTAATGAACGGGACAGGTCAGCTCTGTCTGCAGGGTCCAAAATAGTCATGATCCCCTGATACTGAGGGAGGGGATCATGAGTGTTTCATGTGTTGGCTTTCAGATGGTGTAGCGGCTTCACTTTTAAAGCTAGAAGACACTGCTGTCACCTTAAACTATGACATCCAGCCTGTAGCTCCCGCTGAGGACACTGAGGTCATGTCCTCATATTTTATGTTAAATTAAACTACTTGGTCGTATCAGTCAAATCAAAAATACAGATTTTTCCTCGGGCCTGTGGTGCAATTATTAATCGTGCAATATCCATTTCACAAAACCAGAACCAGATTTTTTGAAAAAAGGAAAAATGTGTGAGAAAACAACAGAATAATGAGGTACTGCAGTGCTGCACAGATGATCTGGACACAAATCTTGTTCTCCAGATGAAAGAAAACATGTTTGTTTTGTTCAGACCTCAATAAATCACATCATCACCATTTTAACAGTTTTTTTTGTCAAGAGAACATGAAAATTGTAATGCAAAACTCATAATTTCCACCAGTCACATCGCATATCGCAGTCAAAATAATCACAATATGATTTTTTTAACCAAATCGTGCAGCCCTATTTATGCATCTGTACTGTTTTGGTGATAGTTGCAGAGTTTCTCTCTGCTCACAGAGAAGTCTGTGAATTATATTGAGTAACTAGGTGATCATTTTTGGAAAAAGACATTTAAAAAACCAAACAAACCTATATAACCTGTAACATAAGAGATAAAATGTGTGCAATTTTTTTGTTGTTGTTTTCTTGTTTCTTTTATTTTTTTGAGTGTGGGGGGTCGCTTTAGTTTAGTTTTTTCTTCTGTCTTTTCTTTCTGAATTTATCCTTCTTCTTCTTCTTCTTCTTCTTTGAAATAACAGGCTTTTATACTTAAAAGTATCGAGTTCTATATTATATTTATTTTATATTATATATTATAATTAAGCTCTGATAACCTCCAACTTTTAAGTTTATAAACTTGAGAAAATTGTGGCAACTGATCGGCTCAATTTTTTCGAGTTCTGCGAACATATTTGGGTTTATAGTGTGTGACTGAGTCAAAATAAACCGCATGTCAGAAGTGTTTTTGGACAACAGAAGAAGAAGATAAATCAGGCTGTGATACACTTCTGCAGGAACCAATGAGCTTGGAGCTCATGAGATTCACACAGGAAGTCAGAAAGTGTTGACAGACGAACTGACACGTTGTTGGTTGTGGTCTTTTTGTGAGATTTGTTGACAATAATCGAAATAGAGAAACAAGAATCACAGCTTTATTTTTCAGTTTCATTATGACACACTGACATAACTGGCTGTGGTCTTTAAACACATGATGTTATCAGCTCACAGATAAAGTGACCGAGATTGTTTTTCATCGTCATACAGGTTTGTAAAGTATTGGATTATTTTTAACTGACACAATGTTACTACAAATCTTTAAGAAAAAAAATAAATCCATTTAAAAAACTAGTGACACTGCCCCATTGTTAGAGAAAATGATCAGCCTATCACTTCATATTTAGTTTTTAAATGTTGTTAATTATCTTTAATGTTAATTCAAATTCAAATTGCATTATTGGTATGACCATATTCATTATTCATATAGAGTAGTGAGTCACTGTGACAGCATTTCTCACTGTTTTCAGAATTTTTACAGGCCAAACAATCAATCAATCAGTCAATGAATAAAATAATCAGCAGATTAATCCAAAATGAAAATAAACATTAGTTACAGTCTGAGACGAGCTCTTCAACCAACAACAATAAAATCCTGCTTTTACATTAATGCATGAATAAAGTGTAATAACCTGTATACATCTGTCACTCTGACTCTTGGACTCATCCTCATTTTAATTTATTAACATAGTGTTTGTAATAGAATTAGGTTATATAGATGCATTTTATTTAAATTTCTTTCTTACTTTATTTATCTGACTGATGCTGTTATTTATATCTCTGCTCTCACTGTGTTCACTGATCTGTTCTTCTCATCCCACGTGAACACAGAGGAGAGTAAACTCTAGTTTACTGTTACAAATAGATCGTACAGCTGATCTGAAAACAGACAGTAAACACTCTGGATGTGGATAAACTTGAGTTTACCCTCCAGTACGGCCCTGGTGTTACCTTACATATGATCAATAAAACTGAACTTGTAATAATCATTAATAGAACAATCACAGGGGCCATTTTCTCTGCATTAAGTACTTTTACTTTTAATACATTTCCCTTATTTTCCTTACACATTATACTTACATACTTTTTTCTTTTTTTCTTTTACTTTTACTTGTCTTGAATCATTACAAAACCTTGTAAATTTAACAATGTACTTAGTGTTTCATTTCTATTTTTCTATTAGTTTCTCTTTTCCCCCTCAACTTTATTCAGTAAAAAATTTAAATATTGTATCAGGCACCAAAACTACACATTGCAGTACAGAAGAGCCGATAACAACAACAACATAAAAAGCATATAAATATTTTTTTAAAATTAAGCTTTGAGTTCAAATTAAATTAGAACAGAGAGAAACAGGGTTGGAATCTAAAATCTTCTGTTTATAATACTTAATTTTCCCAATACCAACAACAACAATAAATAAATAAAAATGGATAAATAAATTAAAATAAATGAAATTAATTAATTAAAATTATTTCACTGATCAATACTCAAAAATGCAAAAATAATAATTCAATTGTGCAACACACTGGTGCACTGGCATCATTACTGCATTTATTTATTTATTTACTGATTGATTGATTGATTGATTGATTGATTGATTGATTTATACTGTGCATTATACCAGCCTATACTCTTATTTATAATACTTGCATCCTAACACACTTATCCCCCATCTCAGCATTATTTTTGCTTTTACACTAATATGTGTAGCACTACTGTATTATTATGTTGTTGTATTTTGTTGTTTCCATATTTTTTATCCTACAAATTTTCTATTTTTCTATATCGTTGTTATTTTGTTGGTTAGATACTTTTTATTTTACAAATTTTCTTTATTGTTGTATACAGTAGAAATGCACATTTTTTAAACATTTTTTTCATACTCACAATTTCTACATTTTATATATGTTTATATATACTTCTGTTCTTGAATGGGAGCAACTGTAACGTAAACAATTTTCTCCCGAGGATCAATAAAGTATTTCTGATTCTGAGATAAGTAATGAATGAATAAATAAATAAATAAATAAATAAATAAATAAATAAATAAAGTAGTAATCTGTTCTTAATAAAAATAAATGTATCTAAGATAAAACATTTTCACGTAAACGTTAAATATTTTATGTTAATAGGTAACGTCGTCATACGTCACGTGTACGTCAGGGGTCGGAGTTGAAAGTTCACAGGGGAGGGCTCGTGCTTGGAAGGTTCGCGGGAAACGTCTCAAAACAAATCGGTTCCAGTGGGCACGCGACCAACTTTAGAAAGAGTTTGAACTGATCAATCAATCAAACTAATCGACCGGATCGATAGTAGCGTCTTTTGCTCTAACTGACATTAATAACTCTCAGTAACCGAACCTCGCTGTGAAACTGAAGGATCTGGAAACGTTAGCTAATGTTAGCTCCCTCAGGCTAACACAACACTGTGAGCGGAGCTAATCTGTTAGCATCAGCCAGCTCTCTGTGAGTCAGCCCGGGTTTAAACCAGAGACTCAGCCGGTAACCGTGACTGACGGTCGGTCCAGGTGTCGGTGAGCAGACGGCGGACAGCAGGTTTGAGTTTGAGGACTCGGTTAAAAGATGGCAGAGAGACCAGAAGACCTGAACCTGCCCAACGCGGTGATCACCCGCATCATTAAGGAGGCGGTGAGTCAGTAAACATCATCCAAAGACTTTACTTAAGGAATAGAACCAGTTTAAACACGTACAAATACTCTACTGTAAGTTAATGTCTTTATTCATAACTTTACTTTAGTAACAACAGAAAAGTATCATCACAAAATATACTTAAAGTATCTTTAAAAGTACTGTTTCTGCAGTAAAATGTTCCTTATGACTGATATCTGATTGAATGTAACATTATTAAATTGTTAATGCTGATGCATCATTGTTCAAACAGCATTTAACTGCAGTAGCTCCAGGTGGAGACAGTTTGAACTACTTTACTCCAGTGGTTCCCAACCTAGGGGTCGGGTCCCTCCAAAAGGTCGTGAGATGATTTATGGAAGAGGAATAAAGTGTCCAAAAAAAGAGTCAAAAGTAGGGCTCAGCGATATAACAAAGAAAAAATTATAGCTGCTGCGCAGCAATGGTCGGGGCCGGGCGATTTTAGGCGAAATTAGGCAGTTCTGATCAACAAGCAGAGTGTAGGAAGACAAAAAAAAGGTGTCATTCTAATGTGCATTTTACATCAGTTGAGGCTTGAATCACAATTTCTGGCTCAAGAGGCTCTGCTGTATCTCACCGAGCTAATTAGCAAGAGTCAACTCTGTGGTATATATGTTTAAAATTTCTTCTAGCTCATTATAGGAATTTTACAGCTGCAATGATTAGTCAACTTTAGTAGTCTCTAA
>JAJHUR010135237.1:21917-44237 GCA_027495735.1 Lutjanus campechanus
AGATGAGTAAAGTTTAGATTTAAATCAGGAACTTAGAAGACAAAAATTAGAAGACAAAACCACAAATCTGACCTAAGTTTTGATGCTGACTTTTGGTACGAAATCTCGCTCCAGTTATGAATTTTGTAGCCTGTTTACACCTGGAACTAACATGAGTGATCCAGTCACAAATGGATCTCCCTTCCCTGCTCTTTATGCAAATAAACACTGGGACTGTTCTTCATTTGGCTGTTCAATTTTGAAGATTCACCTGTTTTGTTCTTTTTTTTTTATTTTTCCAGTTTAGTGCCACCGGTGTTTCTCACAGAATGACAGCGTTACGGTCTCTCTTTCTGTTTCTCTCTCCGTGTTTCTGTCTGCTGTGTTGACTTTCTGCATCAGCATGATGTTTTATGAAGTTGGCCAAAAAACATAAGTCACATTTTGGATTTTTTTTTCACCCGTCATTCCGTTTCCACAGCAGCTTGTGAAGCAGACGTCTTGTTCTGGATGTAGCCTGTTAAAACTAAACCAGTGCAGGTGCACTAATTGTCGTCTTATATGCAACATAGACATCTAATTGCGATTATTTGACTGATATTGCAGTTGCAACAATTTTACATTCTTCTAATTTTCACTGAATGATTATGGGGGGATTTTTGCAGGAATCTGTACCAAACAAATGTTTTCTTAAAGCTACAAGGAACTTGTTTGTTGATTTTGGTGCCCCTTGTGGACAAAAGCAGTAGTGTTTCCACCATAATAACCACAAAATATCACATCAAAAATAAAATGATCTCAATAAAAATCTCATCCTGCCTGGAAAAATGTAATGACAAGCAGAATCTGACCCGGTGGCAGCAATTCAGAACAACTACAAAAATAGACGGTCTTCTCATGGATGGTCTGGTGAACTTCTGTAGGTCATAAAGAGGTATCAGTGTTAAACAGACTGTTTTATAACCATTTAAAAACTCCTTGTAGTAGCTTTAAGTCTGTAGAATGTGATGTGTGGGCCAGGACGTCTCTGCAGCAACACAATATTTAATTTAAAATAGTATTCTGATACGCAGATCACCATGCAAATATCGCACCTCCTGCGATTTGAAAATTGTGGTAGGTCATGTTGTGATTTTGATAAAATCTGAATTGTTCCGCACTAGTGTTGGGACCACAATCTCTTTTTCTCTGCAGCGTGAACAGCTACAGGATGAGAGTGAGGGAAGATTGTTGACTGATCAGTCGTGGACAGTCTGTAGTGCAACATTACACCTGAACTATGAGCACCGGGACGCACACGTTCACCTTATCCATCTGATGTTTTCACATCACTGATGACGAGGAAAGGAATCAATACCAGAATCATCCTGCTCATAGTTTAGTTATAAAATCCCAGCCTAACATCCCGCCCACTCTTCACAGCAACACAGTGATTTTTAGGGAATAAAGTAGGACGGTGCAATTAATCAAAATATTTTTTTTTTTTTTCAAATCGCAGGAGGTGCAACATTTGTTAAAGGTGAACGTGGTGAGACAGAGACGTCCTGTCCTAAAAATCAAAATAATAATGATGCAAAAATTATCATTACCTCTAATATCACAAATGGAATATCAGTAAAACTAATTGCAGTTAGATATTTTTTCAAAATCTTTGAGTCCGAGAATAAACAACGTAATTTATTGCACTTAATGCAGAATTTACAAGGTTGTAGAATTTTTCGTAGCCATTTTGCAAAGTTTATCAAGTTTCTTGTCGCTCAGCTGTTCTCAAAACTGCACTGTTTTTTTTTTTAAAGGGAGTCTGTGGATTATTGCTGTTACTCATTCAGTGGTGAAATCAGTTGAAACAGATGGTGTGTTCACAAACATCGTGTGCATCACAGTGAAACAAACGATGTACTCACAGGACGTCAGTTGAGTAGGTGGTCCTTAAGTCTGGCCCCTGACACATCGCGTACACCCTGGTTGGGCAACAGGTTAAAATTTTCCTCATTAAACAAAAAAACAAAACAAAAAACGACAGTACTCCTTCTGAATTCTTAAACTGAACGAAGATGAACTTTTAATTGCCTCGTTAACTCTTCGTCAAACACACTTCATTCAAACTGGACAGAAACTAAATAAAACTCACTGAAACCATCCTGGTTCGTCTTTCCACCGTTTAATCGATCACCAAACAAACCTCGAGTTCAGCAAGTTAAATCAATCAATCAATTAATCAATCACACCTGCACTCAGATCTGTCTGCCTGTGATTGGACCACGCAGGACACATGTTAATACCAGGTGTAAACGGCCTCTAGCATCACGGTTGGTCTTCTGGATTGTTCTGTAACTTCCGTGCTCTTTCCTGGACAGAACAATGGGAACAAACACCACGTTTGTAACGCCCGAATGTGAGAAATCCTGTGTTGGAAGAAGTGTCGTGCTCTGAGATCAGTTTCACACCTAAAAAAAGATTCTTTGTGAGCGAGCAGCGTCGGCTGTAACGAACCGTTCACATGACTTTCAGACCCAGTAAAGAAAAATAGCTGCACCGGTGTGTTCGTAGGCCTTTTTTGTTCTTTATCTGCTGAGTTTTTGAACCGTTTGTACTTTTGTAGAATTGTATATGACTGGCTGAATTTTTCAATAAATATTTTGTATAAAAAGGAGAAACCGCAGTGAATCATTACTGACCCCAGCGACCCCCGAACACCCACCACAGCTGTTTTTGTTTCACTCCATCCTCCAAACGTGACGAGAGCTCAGTTTTACTGCAGCTGCACAGCTCATGTAAAGCTGGGAGAGGCTGCTGTTCGAGGCCTGGAGGGACGACGGGCTGCAGCTAATGATTATTTTCATAGTTGATTAACTGGTCGATTATTTTCTGTCAGAAAAAGGTGAAAAACTTCAGTGTTTCCCAAAGCCTAAGACGACGTCCTCAGATGTGTTGTTTTACTCACAACCCAAAAAATAAGACTTAAACTGATCAATGATCAAAATAGTTAACAGTTAATTTAATAATTGATTAATTTATGCAGCTTTAGAAAGGACTTTCTGGCAGAACCACCACTTTCACAGCAGCTGTATTGATATGAAATATCAGGTAAACACAGGTGTCACAAATGATACTAATCAAGGTCCCGTTCCATTTAGTGTAGCTGAACCTTTCCAGTGAGCCAACATGCACAACAGCAGCACCCTGAATGGAATTAACCCCAATATTTCATGTCAAAATGGCTGCCATGAAAAAGGTCAATGACTGTGTTCTAATACTCAAACTATTTAATGTGGCAGAAAAAGATAAAATATGTCACAATAGTAGAGCTGCAGCGATTGATTGATTGTTAATTGATTATTAAATTAATCACCAACTGTTTTGATAATCAATTAATCGCTTTAAGAATTTTTTAAAAGGAAAAAAGTCAAAATTTTCTGATTTCAGCTCCTTAAATGTGAATATTTTCTGGTTTCTTTCCTCCTCTCTGACAGTAAACTGAATATTTTTGGATTCTGGACAAAACAACTAATCGATTTGTAGAGAAAATGATTGACAGATTAATTGATAATGAAAATAATCTTTACAGGACGTGGTGCACACAGACGTACGTCACACACGTTTCAACTGGCAAGACTGTCGATCTTATTAATTCATCTTGATTAATTAATTGAGAAAATAATCATTAGTTGCAGCTCTTCACTCCTACATGCTCACAGCGGTGGATCCGCCCAGAGAGAGCAGACTGATGACAGCTCACACTTGTTCCAAATTACACTTTTTCCTTTTACTACAGAGGATGTGAGGAAGAGAGATGGAGCAACGTTATGATGAAGTAATGTGTCTCAACTGCTACAAACACGACATACTTTGTGAGGGCAGCTTCAGTATTTAAGCGTTTTTTTAAGTATACGATTTGGAATGCAGCTCAAAGCAGATAAATCCTCAGTCTAAACTGGTTTTACACATTATTATATTATATTTAATGTAAATTCTTTTGCACAATAATTTTTGCAGCTACTGATACATACACACATTATTTTCTCACCAGATCGTAGAGAACATCATGTCTTTCCTGTACTGAACTGTAATTGTGGCAGATTCAGACATAAAATAAAATCCTTTCAAAATCTACACTGACTGGAGAAAATAAAACTACCTTCCTTGTTCTTCACAAATTTGTAAAAATGATCCGATAATCTGCTCTGGACTCTTGTTTTTGGATGCATATAAATGAAGCATCATCTTATCAACCCAACACACCAGCTGAAATGTTCAACATTTCATTTTTTAAAGCCTCAAGCTGCAAATACTGATGATGTGCCAATATTTTTGTGCATCCTTCAATTGTAAATTGATTCACATATCGTGGTCATGATGCAGTGAACACTGAGCTGCACGTGGGCATATTTTGGTTTTAAGGATGTTCTAAATCAAAGTGTTTCCAGGTAAAACAGCACGTTAGAAAACATGCACAAGACTTTGGCGGCTTCAGGTGGAGCCATGTGACGTCTGTTGGGTCTGAAGACAAGTTAATAAAATAATCTGCAGCCTGTGCCGCAGTAATTTAATATTCAAATCCTGTAAAAGTACAAATGCCACACTCCAAAATGTGTCCCGTTCATTCTGAAGTAAAACAAAAATGGATTAAAAAACAAGATTCAACACAAGCTGCTCGTTTTTTCATGAACATTTTATTGAAGTCCTCAGTTTACTCAGATGGACACTCAACTTTGCCGCTGTTGATGTCGTCGATGACGTCATGGGGAGGACGTCCATCGACGGTGCAGCCAACAGACTGAGCGGTTCCCAGGATCTCTTTGATGGTTCCTGAACAGGAAAATAAAGAAAAATACAGATTTATATAGAGTCCACTCAGCGTCCAAACACCAGGAGACATTTTCATGAGCTGTGTTCACAGCTCAGAGTTTAAAGTCTGATTTAAAATTTACTGCGCAGACTTTAACGTGAGGACAAAATCCAGGAGAAATGTAGTTTCAACAGATGTGGAGTAAAAACTGTTTGATGACATGTTCCGGACTTTTCGGCACAGAGTTGTCCATTAGTTTGAGCAGCCCTGTTTCCTAAAGCCGGGTCGATCTGAGCCTCCACTGGATTATACTCAGTCACTCTGACAGACGGGCATAGTGGCGGGAGGCTGAGCAGGACACCGAAACTAACAGACTGGCAAAAGAGACGCTGGGAGAATATCTGCTCACTAAAAGGGACGTTTGTCCATTTGTGACCGCCATTTTCTGACGTTTAAACTCTTACCAGAGAGCTCCCTGGCGATGGAGCGAGGCCTCATGATGCGAGCGACGTTCACGATCTCGTCGAAGGTCACGCTTCCACTGTGCTTGACTGGAAAATTGAGAAAAGATGAAATGCAGTCAAGTCCACTTCAACCTGAAGAGGCTTTGATTAAAGTGACAGTTTCCACACAAAGACGCCGCGGTCACTTACTGTTCTTGACCTTCTTCCTGTCACGAGGAGGCTCCTTCAGAGCCTTGATGATCAGAGCGGACGCAGAGGGAACGACCTCGACCTGAAAAAAAACAAAAAGTCAAGTCATCAGGGTTTATATTCACAGATTGCTGAGTTCAGACTCTGTTTACACCTGGTGTTAGAAACAATCTGTCTCTGGACACGTTAGCCAGAGAAGGACAAACAAAAAGTATATTGAGACCAATTTTGCAATAAAAACTAAACTTCAAATGTGAAAATAAGGGTAAACGCTTCTGATTTAATACATATTTTCAGTTCAAAACCATAAATAAGGCAAAATTCCATTTACCAGAAAGCCCTTTCTGGCAGAAATTGTGCCATTTTAACCCAGACTACAACCTGTCCTTCACCTGGAAGGACTTTCTGGCTGAAAACCGAATTCAGCTCTTGTCGATACGTACAGGCATTTTGCACTTAAATATTTATTGAGTGCTGTAAGCATGGTCTGAAATTAAAGACCTGCCCCAACAGAGTTTAAGACTATTTAATGCCTTTTATTACTAAATGTGAATTTAAGACATTTTAAGACCTTTAGTCACCCTGGATCTGTATCTGGACATGTTATCCAGATAAGGAAAAACTCGACATGTAAAGGTGAGAACGGAGAGATACACAATACAGATTGTTTGAATTTAGAGCACAAGAACTATGAAAACTGAAAGAAATACCGAGGTGGGAAATGAATGATGCGCCATGAGAACTAACTGATGGTTTGCACTCGTCCGTGCAGCTGATCTGCTGTTAACGAGTCGAAATGTTCCGGACTTTTCGGCACAGAGTTGTCCATTAGTTTGAGCAGCCCTGTTTCCTAAAGCCGGGTCGATCTGAGCCTCCACTGGATTATACTCAGTCACTCTGACAGACGGGCATAGTGGCGGGAGGCTGGTTTGGTTCATAACAACAGTGACATGTGCAGCGCATTAATCTGTGCAGCTCATCTGTTAACATGGGAGATAATTTATCTCGTCACAATGGAGCCTGAACTGAATGTTTTTATACAAATAAAAGGAAAAACATCTGCTAAATTTACAAGAGGAGACAAATATGTTGTCCACAGCGTTTCAGAGTATCCTGTGATTCTGTGATAACGAGAACACATTAAACATCCGAGGTGCAACAAAAACATTATCCAGATACAGACTCCATTTTAATACCGGGTGTAAACGGGGCGTTAATGAAGCCAGCGGGTTCATATTACAGGTGTTTTTGGACAGAATACGTACTGTTGCCTGTCTGTTCTGGATGGTCAGCTTGACGGTGATCCTCAGGCCCTTCCAGTCACCGGTGGCCTTGGCAATGTCATCACCAACTTTCTTGGGAGACTGAAGAGAAACACAAAGACGTGATCAGCTGATATGGAACAACAACAAAACTTTAAAGTTAACCTGCTGTATGAACTGACTAACATTAACGCTGGCAGCTGATAAATAACAGTGAAATCTGAGGAATTTACAGCATTTCAAGCATCGTTTTTTAAATTTTACACCTAATTTAAAGGTCCAAAACTTCCATAATCTGTTTTCTGATGCATTTATGGACCTGTGCTCAATTAGATTTTTACAAGTTGGTCTCAACAAATATTTTTAAAGCACTTTTTGACATGACGTTCTTCAACACAAGAGACAAACTGTTAGACTGAACCATAATGTCTCACATCTGTCTGGTTCAGGGACTTCAACTGCAGAAATTATATATTTAAGTATTTTACTTTAAGAGTTTTATCTACTGTGTCTGGAATTTGAAAAAACAAATGCAGTCTGCATTAGTGCTCATCGGTTACATGTTGGTTTTCTAGTTTTGTTACCATGTGAACAATCTTTTTTCCCAGTTAACATTCAGAAAGTGAGACTGAAGTTAATGAAACTTGATAAAAGTAATGTTAACGTCATCTCAAAGCCTGTCAAACTCAAATTCAAGACATTTTTAAGGCCTAAAATTCACATAAATTGGATTTTAGACTTAACACTAGACTGTAGAAAACCTGTTTTTTTTTACACCATAAATAGTCAAATTGTGTTCCAGACTTTTCGGCACAGAGTTGTCCATTAGTTTGAGCAGCCCTGTTTCCTAAAGCTGGGTCACTCTGAGCCTCCACTGGATTATACTCAGTCACTCTGACAGACGGGCATAGTGGCGGGAGGCTGTTTGACTCGTACTGGGAGATTATCTGCATACTCACCAGACCCAGAGGTCCGATTTTGGGGGCCAGGGCGGAGGTGGCGCCAACCTCTCCTCCTGTGCACCTCATGTACACTGAAAGATAAAGAAAAGACACGGAGCACAAACTTATTAAAAGGGTTCATTCGATGCGGTTTCTTCACACTTTACACCCACTGACAGCTGATCATCAACAGGTCTGAGACAGGACGGCTCCACACAGAGGACCCGCAGTCATTAGAAAGTCTCCACGCCGCTGCTGGAGTCGACATCTTGTCCTGCAGCTCATTAGGTTTTCACACTTCCCTGCCATTTTTTAAAAACCGACACCAAATGTCAACACCGCAAAAGCAATTTAAAATCCATCAGTGCATCGAGCAGCAACTGACACGTTTAAATTCAGCCACTCGATGGCAAATCCTAACTGTGTCTGAGATCTACCAGCAACTTTCAGATTTTACCAGCATTCGGCTAATTTCACACCCTGATCACTGTTAAACACCCTGAACCGTTTATTTTGACATGTTCAGGTTTTTGACTGCTACTTAAATTATGTCAAAAACTTGAGTTAATTTCATTTAGCTGCTTTATAGCCGTCGGCCACGTTGTCTGAGATCTAACGTGCTTACCAAATATTTTGTTCTCAAAATTGATTCATGAATAAAAAAATGATTCCCCTACTGTATTGTGTAGCCTTGTATGAACCCTTTAGCTAAAATTGTTTTCATGTGGGATGTGCCCACTACAATCCTGTTACGGTTCAGTTTTAGGACAAAGGTTTCTCACTCTGGAGGATTAAAAAAAAGATTACCTGCAGATACAGAAAAATATTTCTAAAACCAATTCCACCATCACAAAATTCTGGCGTTTAATAGATTTATAGAGTTAAGCAGGTTTAAAGTTCTTCATAAGGTACGGATGTGCATGTCTGTACCTCTTAACACAGGATTTATAAATCTAATAAATGACACTTTTAACAGTGAACATTTACAGTTTCCAACAGCAGTTGTCAGTCGTTCTGATACCCTGATCACAGAATATCTGCCTCGACTACACCTGATCAATTAAATCAGACATATTCAGCCAAAAGGGAGCTGGTGAACACAACAGGACTGAGTCAGAATCTGGCATATTCATAATGATCTCACTGTTTGGAAAATGTCTGCAAAAGCACATTGTTAATAAGTTGTTAAACATTAAAATCTCTCAAAGTCAGAAAATATGACTCATTAAACCAAAATTAATGTCAGTTTTTAACACCTTAAGCTTTTAATAATAGTTTTACAGAATGTAGAACTGCATTTAAATTGAGTTGTGGCCAACTATTCGATAATTTATCAGTTTGAGAAATTAAGAAAAAGACCAAACTATGATTTTAGCCTTGCAAGTAAACATCTGACTTTGATCTGCTGTGACAGTAATCTGAAACTAATCAACATTTTATGAACTTAACTACTAATCGACCAACTGAGAAAATAATCAACAGATTACCCACTGAAACATATCGGTAGTACCAGGCACAACAGAATAATTACATTATAACTTATTGATCTAACACCAGCTCTGCACCTGCTTTATATGATCAGGTGTGAGTAGAGCAGGTGGTGATGGAGACTGTAGTTTTTAAGGGCTGAAGGAGCAGGACTGATACAAATGATCTATGTAAAGTTATTAAAACTTTAGTTTTATGTTCCTGACAGATATGGTAAACTTTTACGCTGACAAAAGAAAAGTTAACACTTGCACACTGAACACCATGACAAGTTTTATTAAACTTTTGTAGCATGAGTGAGCGTCCAGGAGTAAGTTTTCCTTTAAAGCCATTTCTGATGCTTTGCACCTACATGATGTACATTTAATTACTCTCCCACTACTTATACACTTTGACACTGACACATCTGAGGTTAGCAGCTACTCGACTACTTTTTGATTTAAAAAGTAAAATGCCAGTTCTACCTTCTTAAATGAATATTTTCTGATTTCCTTACTCTGTTGACAGAACTGACTTTTCTGACATTTTAGAAACCAACCTACTGAACTGTTTATAGAAAACAGATTTATCAATAAATCATTAGTCACAGCCCCGGCTGGAATGCTCATTTTCATTACAAGCCAATATACAATCATCTTGGAATAATCAATTAGTCAATTATTATCAATTAGCCAAGTGACAGGAAATGGTGAAAACCCACCCATGTTCAGTTATTTCACAATGTAAAAAAAAAAATCAAATCCTAATATTGAAGGTAGAGAAACCAGAAAATATTTGGTACTTTTAGAAACAGACTTGTGTCAATATTCTCTGGATTGATAAAACCAGACAAGACTGCCTGACTCAAACTGTTCTTCACATCCATTTGGACAATTTAACACCTTTATAGTTTTACACATTATGTTAAAGCATCAATCCAGTTAAGAGACTTATTACTTGAACGCACCAAAAGGAGAAAATAAAAAGTCAACACATTCTAATATATCAAACCACTAATACATAGAATTTGAATTAAAATACAAGCTAAGTAACTTAGACAAACGTTTAAACTGATTCTTCGACACTGGTGGTTAAGTTACTTGACAGTTAGCCACATTAGCAGCTAGCTAGCACACTCATCCCCCCACGTGGATTAGCACTTCCTCCGACCCAGACACCGATTTACTCATCAAATCCGTCACAAATCTGTCACAAATCTGTCAAATGTCACCCGATACAAGAATTTTAGCATGCAGAGATTTAGTTAAAGTATCGTTATTTCTGTCTTCGTCGCGTTTTGTGTCCCATCTTTACCGTTTTCTCAGCCCCGTTCACAGGCCGGCAGACACGGAGGCAGCCGGCACAGAACAACGACTCCATCTTGTCTGTGAACAAACTTCAGCGTTTATTACCCACTTGACTCTGAAAACATACCAACTTTAATCTCGTTGGGGTCGAATTTGGGAGGCATGTTGCTGCTGTGGAGGTTGAGCTCAGTTCAGCTTGGTTGGTGAGGGTGTCGGATGAACCCGGACTCGGGACGACCGATTACTGTTGCACCTTCACCGCTAAGGGAGAAAGAAAAGACCGAACACAGGCCGCGGAGGAATTTATAGGTCCGGCAAGTATCGCGAGATGTTAGGACTCAGTTCTCGTTACGTAATTCTCAACGTCACGACTGTCAAAGCAGTTGTTTTAAAATCATGTTTTTAATCTTTTTTCCCTTCGTTTTTCATTTTCAAATCAATATATTCTTTTTCATGATGGTTTATTTAATTAGTAGTAGCAATATAGAGTTTTATACTGTGCAAAATAATACATGCAGTTATCAATTTGAATGTAGAGATAACAATCTATGTGCTATTCTTAACTTTTTAAAATGTTATTAAGGAAATATTCTACATTCATTTATTAATAATGATTTTTTTTTGGCCCCATGTTTTAAGTTGTTTCTAATTGACTAATAGTTATTTTGGGTCATTTACATTTGTAACATATAAATGCATGTCAATGACTAAACTTTATTCAGACATGTTTATCTGAAGACATCTGTCACCAAAATCAAAATCTTTTCTTATTTTTTTTTGTCTGTTTGTTTGCTTATCTGATGCAGCTATTTTGCAGCTTAATACAGATAAAAATGTTATATAGGTTTTATGTCTTCATAAATGTTTTTTATTTTGTTATTAAAACATGCTGTGAAGAGCTTTTAGGTACGAAAGTCTCATGAGGGACAAACCAGAAATGCGACACAAATATTAAGACACATAATTATCATAATCTTTAAGTATTATTAATGCTCTCTTCTTTTTGTATCATATTAGCCTATTTAATAATGTTAAAAAGAAAGCTGTAATCACGGTGTGTTGTTTGTAGTTTTTGATCCAGTCTTTGATGCTCAGGTGACTGTGTTGTGGTCCCATTTTGTCCAGCTGAGACATTTCAGATCAGGTCGTTTCTCTGATCTGTGAAGGTCATTCATGTTTTTATCTCTATAGGCTCGACTACTGTGACAGAATTTATTCTGGTGAATCTTTCAAAGGCTGCAGCTGATAAAAAAACCCTCTGCTGTCAGACTTTTAACACGTTTAACACGAGAGGTGAGCTCATCAGAATAATCTGCTCCTCACTGGTTACCTGTCAGAACTGATTTTAACATTTTATTGTATGTAAAAGTCAACTTAAAGGTCAATTCTACTGTCACATATACAGTCATGCAGAGAGCAACCTACAGTCAGATTCACTCTCTGTTTTTAACCCATCAGATGCAGTTGGCAGCTGCTGTGCAGCCTCCAGAGGACCAGCTCCAGTTCTCAGCCAGAACCTTGTCAGGGGGACTGACTGGAGAACTGATCTATCAGACATGTTTTTGATGATTTGGAAAACCAGCACGGGGAGAACACGCAAACTCCACACAGAGAGGCCGTGTCCCAGCTGGGATTTTACAGCCCTGAATGTTCAGGCTCCTGTCTTTGTCTGTGATCTGCTGACTCTCTGTGAACCTGATCACTGCAGGCAGCAGCAGTGAGCTCACAGATACACAGGAGGTACAAATAAAGTCAGAAATTAGATCCACGTTATCGATCCATGAGGGGAAATTGGGTCATGTTACAGTCATGCTCGTTATACAATACAAATATATGTAAACACAGAGGAGTAATTAGAAAAAAAGTAGAAAGTAAGAAGTAAAATATGTGCTTTAAAGGGTGCTACAACATAAATCAGAAAAATATATATGAAAAAATTTAAAAAAAGAGATATAATAAATATTTATAAATATATGTATCATGTTACAATATATTCTTTATTCTTTTTTTGATCTACATTAGCTTCCAGAATAGCAGTTGTTAATTTTCTTGGGGTTCACATAAAATTTTGCATAACTTTATACAAACGCTGAGCACACAGACACAACAAAAGACCAAAACTACATATTTAAAGTCAAAACAATCCAAATATCAGATAATTTTAACTATGCATGCACAGAATCTACAAGTTAGTGAGTTAAAGTACTTCATCATTAAATATCCCCAAAGCATTATTTTCATTTTACATTGTTACTTTATAACAAAATATACATCTTTTGTATTACTACATTAGGATTACGCACATGGGCCAGATGTGATCCATGTACAGAAGTGTGGTTTTAAAAATAACACTAATTTAATAATAATAATTTCAATAAAATAATTAGTTTGACGGTGATTTGGAGCAGTGGTTCTCAACCTGGGAGTCAGGACCTGCCAGATCATATCTGGGTCTCACCAAGTGGTTGTGGAGAAAAAGTAAAATACAAACTAACATACTGTGGGAAGCAGCACAGAGGGAGAGCAGCCGGTAAAAGACAAAAATCAACCAAATCACTCAGAAATGTGGAGTTCAGTAGCTTTCATGTGTCCCACAGTGATCATTGAACAGGCTCAGGCAGACAGAAATCACAAAGGAAATGAATAAAGGTCTTTTTGGATCTATGTTGTGCATTAGAGGGGCAGTGATACAAAAAGATAAGATAAGACACTGACATATTAAAGCACTGGATGTTAATTTCTCCTCAGCATCAACCATGACAGAGTGCGGTGCACTCATGTGACATTATTTTTGAAAGAGCAGTGACGAGTGTTGCAGCTCTGTTTGGTGCAAGATGGAGCTTTTTCTTTGCTGCACAGGAGCAAACAACCACCCAGTAACCTGTAGGTGTGAGAGAGCAAGTGATTCCTGACATGATATGACAACCGTGTAAATAAAAATGCTGAGAAATAGGATCTATAATGTGTTAACTGTAGATGCATGAATATTATAAATAGAGTATAAGTGGAAATGTGCAGTTTAAATTCAGTATCAGCGCCTCAGTGATGCACAGTTGCAAATAAATTATGGGTTACAGCTGCTGACAGAGGTGAGATGAGTCCAGGGGGGCCAGTCTGTTGACTCACAGTGTCTGAGAGTTTAATGTCCACAGGCAGGAGACACTTCCTCTGCAGACTGACCTGCACATGATGGAGAAGGAGGGAGATGCTGCTGAGTTGACTGTAATTTGGACAGCAGCCTCTTCTCTGACACCACCGACAGTACAATACACAATGTACACAATACATACAAATATATAACCAAAACTGAAAATTCAGTCATCATCGTCATGCTGATTCAAAGTCAGGTTTAGTTTTTCAGTCCACAGAATTCTGCTGGAGTTTCACAGGAAAACAGAGCTGCAGAATCTCCCAAACAATGGAAGTGAACGGTGACCAACATAAATGGATCCATACTGCTTGTCTGACATAATCCAAGTCTCCTAAAGTCCTGACATGTTGTTTCACATGTCAGGACACAGAGTTCAGATGTGTGCATGTGCACGTGAATGTGGCTCCAAGTTCAGGATCTACTGTGAAGATTCAGGTTATAAACACGGTGTGAATGACGTCTTTGGTTGTTTATTTCATCATTCACTTCCATTGTTTGAGAGATTCTGCAACTCTGTTTTCCTGTGAAACTCCAGCAGTGTTTTGTGGACTAAAAAAAATTAACCGGACCTCCAATCAGCATGAAGGTGAGTAGATACTGACTGAATTTTAATTTTTGGGTGAAATATCCATTTAAAGCAATATTCCATTTTGCCAGAATAAGCCATTCAGTATGTACTCACCACTATGCTGATGTGATGATGAGTGAAGGTCTTCAGGTCACCAAACAATCCTGGAGTTTTAGGAGAAACAGGGTAGCAGCCTCATCCAGTACAATGGCAGTGAATGGTGACCACGGATAAAACGTTAAAAATAGCACACAAAACAAACACAAAATGTCTCCATCCTGCTTGTGTGGTGTAATCCAAGTGTCCGCGAGCCGCGACATTAAAAATTTACCGCAAAAGACGCCATTTACGCCATGTTTTTAGCTGAAATGTCAACTGTAGCATGTAGCTGGTAGGATGTAAACATGGCGTCGATCTCGCGAGACTTCGTATATCTCAATGGACGCACGTTATTATAGACTGTAAATATTCATATTGAAATATTCGTAATAATTATTCTTGCTGCAACTTCAAAATTAGCAAAGATTTTCCTGTCGCTACGTGAAGGCAGCCATGTTGGATTTTGCCCTCACAGGACGGCTGCTGCCTGCAGTACAGTGATGATCCACCAGAGGGCAGAAGACACGTCTCAGATCAATACAACAGGTTTTTCAGTAAAGTATTGATCATATTGATGCTGTAGAGGTCTCAGGCACTGAATATGATGTTGAGTTTGGTTTGGTTTCTGAAGAATTATGAATTTAGAATAATAAAACTCAGTGATAACAATAGTGTGTAGTGATAGTATAATGCAGACTGTTGTGAGGGTTTTTTCTGTGTTTAATGGACTTTGAGAGTTTTGTCGGTGGTGGAAAGTTATTTTCTGAACTGGTTCGTGAACTCAGAAGAGGCCAAAGTGCTGCATGTGGGTGCTGAGTGGATGAACATCCTCCGTAGCTCCATAATGGGCCCGAAGCTGAGCTGAGTGTTCCTGCTGCTGTTCTCTGACAGCATTATGGCGTTTTTACATCAGTGCTGGTGTTTGTCACGTTTCCAGGCCGCCCGTCAGTCGTACCACGGCGGCCGTCGTGAGTCTCACGTAGAGCCAGTGGTTTGATTCCTGCAGGACTTTTTTGACTCAGAGCTGCTCTACAGGAATAGAAGCAGAACACAAGAGGGAGTAAGTGGGTGAGAAGCAGAGATCATCACTGTTGTGCTGTTTAATATGCATCATGAAAATCTGCGAGGAGAGTCAGAAATTCACAGCTCATATTATCAAAGGAGAGCTTTATCTGTATTTTCACAAAGTCCTCAACATTTACAGGAAATGTCACAGCTGAATAATCTCTGTCATTAAATGATTTTAAACTCTGATGGACAAAAAAAAGCTTCATTAAATCTAAATGTTGCTTTTTTAATGTTGAAAATAGATAAAACATGTTTTATCTTTCTTTTACCTGTGTTGCCAAAAATATTAAGTTTTATTTCTGTTTACTGTTTCCAGAAAACCTTTTGGTTTCATGTTTCTGTTTGTAAAATTTAGTGATGGAGAAACAGCTGATGAAGGAAAAGGGAGATAATGAGTGATTAATATGAATATTGATTGAATATTCCTTGTTTCTCAGCAGTTATGGGTCTCGGTCGCTGATTATAAAAACTGATTTTTAGTGTATTTCCGTGTGTGAACGAGCTGGTCTGTCACATAAGCTCAGTTCAGTACAGTAAGATCACGTTACACCATCATGAGACACACAGGAGTCCAGTTTCAGTCCTGCAGAGGAGACTGACGGCAGCTTGTGACGCAATTACATTTCCATTCTCTTGTTTTTCTGTGTGTGTGTGTGTGTGTTGGGCTTCTATTGACATATTTAAACCACCGTGATGAGGACATTTCTGCACCGTGTGGACATTTTCACACGACTTCAAACAGGCTGTTTATCAGGTTAAAGTGTGTTTTAGTTTGGGTTTAGAATTAAAGTTGTAACTGACGATTGTTTTCATAGTCGATTAATCGATTAATAGTTGTTTGTTTCAAAATCAGAGTTTCCTGAGGGGGTCACTCAAACCAGAATATTACCTGATGATATAGACGATAACAGCCAGATATTATTATTGAGAGTCCTGCTTTTAATTGCAAAGAAGGTGATCACAGTCTCCCTAAGTAACACAGAGGAGAGAGAAGATTCAGGAAAACATAACTTTAAGATCACAATTAAAAACAGATGCATTTTTAACTAAATGTTCCTCAATAACTTCATCATTTATTCATTTTGAATGAGTGATTGAAAATTTAACAACTTGTGATTGTTTTTTTGTTTAGTTTTTTGTATTATTTAAAATACTTTCACCACTTATTTGTATTTATTTTTTCATTGATTTATTTAGTATTTACTTCTCTGTATGTTAACATATTATTTATTTGTTTTCTCTGGGCTCATGGATGAAAAGGACGATTCATTCGTTCATCATAGGAGACGCTGAAACTTTGAACATGCGTCTGTGCTGTTTGACTGTAACTGATAAAAGGAAATAAAAAGTTCAACAAAAAAAAAAGGAAAAGAAAAGAAAAGAAAATTACTCAAATCAATTATCAAGTTGGTGATTAGTTTAATAATTGATTAATTGTTGTGGCTCTATTTAAAAAAAAGTATTCAGATCTTTCACTTCAGTAAAAGTCGCTTCAAGCTTCGGTTGTAAATTTCTGTGAAACATTTTATTCTCAGACAGATTTTTTCATCCTGGAACTTGAAATGTGCTGCAAACTTCACCAGACATGTCTGCTTTTTAAATGTAATCTGATATTTTACTGCTGTCAGTTTACTTTCTTCTTACTGTTGAACTGTTTTCATCTCTTATGTTCATAAAAGCCTTTTGGGATCCACATGAACACTGTGATCCTCACACTGGATGTTTTCAGTTTATCTGTTTATACTGTGACTGTCATCATCAAATAAACCATAAATGAAAAAATAAGTCAGAATACTTCAGGATAAAATTACTCCACTATAATAATATTGTGTAAATAATCCTGCACCTCTAAAACATCCTGTAAGTTCTTACATAATGTTTCATGTTTCTGTTGTTTATCAGTTCATCTGGTTGCTTTTTTACTGTTCAGTTACTGTTACAGACTCTCCTTACACCTCCAAACACTCGTATTTAGAGTCAAAAAAGAAACAAAAATCACAGAACTCTATTTTACTTATTGTATTGTTCTTTATATGTGTCATTCTCATTGCTGTTGCTGCTTTTATGATTGATTTTCTCTTATTAAAGGTTTATCTTATCAATCTTATCAATAAACAAATTAAAGCTGAATTAGAGCAAGAAGTTCTTTAGTAAAAGTACAATATTTCTCCCTGAATTTTAGTGGAGCAGAAGTTTAAAGTTGCATAAAATAGAAATAAACATCTGAAAAATATACTTAATGGACCAGTTTGGACCAGTTTGAAGGATTTTAGGAGAGAGACGACCACTGTAGGTTCTCCTGGAAGGGGAGGGTGAGATGAGGCATTCGCAAGCTTGGCATCGAGCCTGCGAATGCTTCATCTCACCCTCCCCTTCCAGGAGAACCC
This sequence comes from Lutjanus campechanus, assembly GCA_027495735.1. Taxonomy (NCBI): domain Eukaryota; kingdom Metazoa; phylum Chordata; class Actinopteri; order Lutjaniformes; family Lutjanidae; genus Lutjanus; species Lutjanus campechanus. Next base: position 39,589 of record JAJHUR010135237.1, read on the forward strand.
ACAGTAGCAAAACTTGCAAAAAATGTTTGTTTGAATCCAGAGCCTGTGTTTGGGCAACATGGCGGCCAGAAGAGAAGCTGCTCCCTCTGTAGATGTAAACGTCTCATTTTCAGGTAATAAAAACACAAATATTCTAACATAATTAACATAGTTATGAATATTAGATTACATTTCTGCCATATTTTTCTGATAAATCCCCATAAATCTGACACTCTGGACGTTTGCGTGCAGTACTTGAGTAAATGTACTTAGTTACTTTCCATCACTGGGGGCTGCATTACGTCAGCGGGGGTCCTCACAAGTGTACAGAGACGTGTGTGTGTGTGTGTGGAGGCATAATAATACAGTGTAAAGGGTAAAGAGCCAGCTGTTATTTCTGCATAAACAAACTGTGAGCCTGAAGCACAACCATCGAGCCAGTGTTGACAGGCACACACACACACACACACACACACACACACAGAGAGAGAGTTGGACAGCTCATTTGTTAAACTCGGGGGAATGATTCGATTTCAGCAGAGTTCCTCTCCTCCATCTTTTCGTCCTTCTTGACCTTTTCCTTCTGTGTGTTTTTTTTCCAATCAGCAGCTCCTCTCCTCTTGTTCTTCGCTCTAATTTCTCTGCTGTACAATTTCCTCTATTGATTTCTTTTCAGGGCCGGCTCTGGTCGGGGGAATCAGGGCTAAGTACGCCGCTTGTCTCCTTTAACTGGATTTAAAAGAGGGGAAGAAATTGTCTTTGGCTTTCTGCCGCTCAGCCGGGCCGATCCATGAACGGGTTTATCAATAGTTACAAACCCGGAGCAGCTGGTTCATGATTGGGTTTGTGAGGAGGACGTCGATGAGGCAACTTTAATCTTCACTTCATTTAGTGCACAATCCAGTCTTAATGAAAGACACTTTAAGTCTGCTGCTGGGCCTGAAATCACTCCTCTGTTCGCTCTCTTATTGTAGTTTGCTTTAAGTAAATTGAAAAGTGTTCTGTTCTTAGCTTGAACGTACCAACAGACCTGGTTATAGCGCCACCACTCAGCCTGGACACGCGTGGTACTGCATCAAAAAATCCAAAATAAATCGATAATAACAATTACATTAATTATCTTAGTAACAACGACAAAATATTCTGCTACAAGTAAAGTTCTGCTTTCAAAAAGTATTAGCAGCAAAGTATTGCAGGCTACTTAAAGGTGCAATGTAAGAATTTTAGTTTTAAAACGTTCAAGAATTAACAAAAAGTATCAACAACAATGTTGCAGTCTTATAATTTCATTTATCAGATGCTGTAATCCAACAACACGAGTCAGTGCTAAGAAGCAAAATTCAATATTGTGCAGCCAGTAAGTAAATGCAAAGGTGTTCACAACAGAGCTGGTCTTCAGTCTTCTCTTAAAGACTGAGAGGGACTCTGCAGATCCAACATGGTTTGGAAGAGTCCAGCTTGCGACTTTGGGCCCTGTTGTGGTGGTTGAATCAGGCGTCTTACTTTGGCAGAGCGCAGCGCGTGGGAGGGAGCGTAGACCTGGATGAAGGCGTTCAAGTAGGCGGATGGAAGCGACCTGAACAGCGGGGTGACGTGCTGTTATTGGCTGATTGAAAACCAGATCTGCCGCCATGTTCTGGATCATCTGTGGAGGTCTGAACGTGCATGTGGGGATGCGTGCCAGTAAGGAGCTGCAGAATGTGAAGAAATAACAGTTTTGATGTTGTGTCACAGACGTTTATTCTGTTGCAGAGTTATCTGAAGTTAGCATGCTAACCAGCTAGCCTCAGCCCGTCCTGTCTCGTCAAACCACGTGATACGATGGTTTGACTCAGGCGTGTCTCTGTAGTTTCAGCTGGGAGATGCGAGCGAGCAGTCAGTTTGCAACATTACACAAACTTTTAGCAAACATTAATTTAATTTGGGTCAATTCTCTCATGAGAATTTCTAATAATTAGCTTGTTGTTCACAACAGATTTGAATTTCTCATTCATTCAAGCATGACGCACATGTTTTGTTGTTTGGGTAAACCAAAAATAAATTCAGATTATCACCTGTTGAAATGAGGCTGACAATCTTCTATTATCAGATCGACTGTATCAATCAATAAGGGGTGAAATGGTGAGTAAACTGCAGTTTGCCACACAAATAAATTTACATACAAGTTCACACGTTTTTTCTGTGTACAACAGATTTGAGCAGTATCGACTTTTCTCAGTAAACTTTGACCCTGATGTTGAAATCTGAATCTAAAAAGCTCAGGAAGATACACAACAACATTCAGACAGAAAAAATAAAATCTAAAGTCAGTGTCAACCAAAAAGTAGAACAATACAGAGATCTGTATGTCAGGGTCTGTCACAGTGAGAAAAAACAACTAAACATTTTAAGCAACTCACACAATGATAAAACAACTTCTCATTTTTGTGGCGTTGGACAATTTCCTGACACAAAAACTAGGTTTTGAGACATGATTGAAAAGTTTTAGGTGAGTTACGACCTTTTGCAAACATGCAAACAGTTGTGATGCTCCAGGAAACAGTTGGGACAAACGCGCTTAAGAGTTTAGAGAAAGTTAAGACCGTTTCAAAAGTTTCTCTCTTTTACCGAGCAAAGTCGAGGATGTTCGTAAAAACACACTTCGCTCAAAATCAACGGAAACTAAATAAAACTCACCTAAAAGTCCTGGTTCATCTTTCCACTGTTCCAAAAATCATCAACTCTGATTCAACAACTCAAAGTGTGTGTGTGTGTGTTATTAAACGCTTTGAAGCCTGGTTCTTCACTCATCGATTATTCCTTACATACTGATTATTGGCATTGTACTCCTGAAGTTTGCTTGATGTATAAAATATTGATCTGTCAGATAAATGTAGTGGAGTAAGATGTACAATATTCGGTGTAAAGTCGCATTAAATGAAATAATTACAGTGAAATAAAGTAGCTCTAATTTATACTCATGTAATTTATGTGATATTTTATTTGTTCTTGTTAATAAATTTGCAAACATTTCTAAAAATCCTGTTTCTCTTTGTCATCATGGGGAACTGAGCGTTGATTAAAGAGGCGAAAATGGATCTAAATGGTTTTGACACGAGGCTGCAACACAAAATGTGAAAACAGAAACAGGAGACAGAGATTTAAGAAAAATATCCTGTAACAAACCAGCACAGAGACGAGAACATGTCAGCACACACACGCTTCCTCTCACCAGCGTTATTCAGTGTGTTGATCTGTTTATTTTCCATGTTGACGGATGGTTTCACTCTGTGTTGACTCGTGCTTGTTCAGGTAGAAAACGCCAACAGGACGTCGCTGCCAAAAAACCAAAAACTCTGCTGTGAAACTGACTCAACTGTCTTTAGACTTTATCTCTCACCATGTATGATGCTTTAAAGATTAGATCATCCTTTATGTGAAAATGTGCAATTACTTTGCTTGATTTAATTATTAATTTTCATGATATTACCTGTTTTTGTCAGTGTAATCAGTCTCCCATCTTCTTCTCTGGTCCTCCTGCTGATCTCAGTCAGAGGAAAGTTGGATAATCTGCTGCTTTATTCATGTGAGAAAAACACTTTTAAGATAAAGTTCAAACTATTTATTCATCTGCAAAACAGCTGGGGTGCAGAGATTTCCCTTCTCCTCCCGACACAGAGGAGGAAGGATCTAAATTTAATTCACAAGAGATATTTAGAAACAAGAGATGGAGAAAATAAGAGAAAGAAGGGATTAGACCTTTAAAGGCAGCATCAAAGAACAAGATTAAGACTTCTGAGAGATTATTGTGTCTCCTGGTTTGCAGACGTTTCCCAGATGTTACGTAACTACAAGTTAGTGGAGACAAATGTGACCAGTTCTCTTTAAAAAACATACATTTACTAAAATTACTGCACAATTTTTCCACATTTCAATTTATTAATTTGATCATTTCTGTACATAAGTTTATTATATTTTATCTGGACTTTATTTTATGCCTGTTTTATTCTGATAACTTCTGCTTTTGCCTCCTCTTTTCTGTTTTCTCTCACACTTTTCTTGTGTGATTTTCTTTTTTATACATTTTGTTGGCGCAGTGTTGGAGAGTGAAACAGGAATGTCACTGCTGATCGCTTCACTGTAACTGTTGTTGCACATATGACAAATAAAGACCTTGAACTTTGTAACTAGAAGCTTTGTGCTGTGATTCTTTTGTGCACAGTGTGAATACCGGTGAAGACGTCACAGTCAGGATGATGAAGGCTTCAGTTCTGTCAAACTTTGTGTTTGATTGTATTTTTTTCATGTTAATCTTGCAGGATGTGATGCTTCACTTCCTGTTCTGTGACTTCAAAAATGTCCCTGTCACGTCAAAATATGTCCTTTTGGGGGAACTGAGACTTGTGTTCAGTATGAAGCTGGAACCCGGAGACATTTAGCTTAGCTTAGCATCAAGACAGGAAACAGGGAAACAGCGAGCCTGGATTTGTCCAAAGTTCAAAAATGCTTCTACTGACCAACATGAATATCATTTGTTTAGTCCGTGAACAAAAGGAATTACAAGATGCTTCACAATTTTTAGATTTGGTGGACTTCAAAACAGCACAAGTAAAGCATAAAGTAAAAAATGAGATGAGGGAAATTAGAGTGAGTCAGTTTGAACTAAGAGGTAAGAAGTACTAATATCACAG
>JAJHUR010135243.1:13025-85161 GCA_027495735.1 Lutjanus campechanus
ATTGACTGAACAAGCCACACTTGATCTTCGTTAGACTGACTGAACAGCCTCAAAGAAATGATATTTTACAATTCTTCATATTTTATTATAACGAAATTCGTTAATTCGGTGCTTTTAAAGTCATGATATTAAGCTGACACGGATCACTTACTTTGTTTGCGGTCAGACGTTACAGCGTCTCCATCAAGGCTGCATGGTGCGTGTCGCTGTGGTAGATGCAGTCGGCTTAATAAAGTCAGTGATCACAAATTAGAATTATATATATTACAAACAACCTTTCATTCATCTATGTTTGGATTGGATTCTTCGGGAGATTTTAGCGTCTGAAATGCATTTAGCGCATTTCATTACCGCCAGCTGATGGAGGTAAATCCGTCCGTATGCGGCATCTCTGACAAATTTAACACAGAGGTAATTTGGAAAAGTATGAATCTAGTGCATTAAGTAGTGTGAAATATAACACTACACGTTGTTTTCAATAAAAACCATTTGCACAAAGCAAGCCTATCCACTTTTGATTGTTGTTGATAAGAGTATTAAAATGATAATTCAAGAGACATTTATAAGAGATAAAAATGTGCGATTAATGTACGATTAATCACGAGTTAACTATGACATTCATGAGATTAATCGCGATTAAATATTTTAATCGATTGACAGCACTAATACATACACATTAATTCACTATGTACTTGCTCTTTAACAACTTAGTGCCTTGTATGCCCACCTGAACCTGTTGTGTCTTCATCACCCCCAGAGTCAGAGTCCTGGTTGGAACAGCCGTAAATCACCTCAGTATTGTATGTAAGAAAAGCTACAGCACAGTCAGCTGCAGTGCACCTGTGAATCTCCTGACACTTTCATCCTGAGCCTAATGGCAAGGTGCAGCTCCCGAATGTAGTTAGAGGTGGTGTTTTGTTTTTTTTTCTTCCTGCAACTTATTGATAAATGAAAACTTGGTCAACTAAGACTCTTCTCAGCAACCAAAGGTTTAGTCGACTCAAAGGAGGCAGCTCACAGTGGTTTGGACTGATCAGTGTTCTAACTACTGGCAGCTACAGATGAGGTTTAACACAAGGTTTGATGCAGCGAGAAACCTCTGTTCATCTGAAAACAACAATGGGGGCTCCTAAAGAGGTTAGCATAGATGTTGATATAGCATCAGTTATATCAGAACTGAGGATTATTAATTTATTTATTTAAATGTCTTTGGCAAGAGATTTAGATTGATTTTAGCAGCAGGCTCCACTGACTACATCATCATGGTTTGTTGATATTTTTCCTCTGGCCTGTAGTGCTGTTTATCCATCTAGATTGTTTTGGTGTGAGTTGCCAGGTTCTGGAGAAATCACCCATTAAGATGTCTGCTTTCTCTCAAATATAATGAAACTAGATGACACTCAGCTTGTGGTGCTCAAAGCTCCAAAAATATATATTTGAAGAAATGAACACCAGTGTCTCTTTCCAGAAGTCATGACACGGTTACTCAAGATAATCCACAGACCTCGTTGTAAGCAGTTGTATGTAGGAATTATTTTCTTTCCAGTAGGATGAAAGTAGAAAGCAGATTCTACAGCAGAAAGTAGTTCTGGTTGAATTTACCATGGGAAAAAAAAAGTAGTTCCTACATCAAACTGCTGACAGCAAGGTCTGTGGATTATCTCGATTAAAGGGGTCGTGATTTCCGGAAAGAGACATTGCTGTTGAGTTTTTTTAGACAGTGATAGATGATTCACCCAATCACCAACCAAACCAAGTATCTTTTGAAAGTGCCTGCCCTTTTTCCAAACAGTTTCCAAGTGCCACCTCCCAGATGCTTTGTCTGCAACAAATGCGTCAGGTTAAAGCTCAGCAGTGAAGGTGACAACCAGAGAATTTTAATGTTGTACATGCGTCTCCTGTAGGACAGGGTCATTAATGAATTTGTCTGTTGTCTCTGCTTCCTCAGATCAAACTGTAACAGCAAACAAAGACAAGGAGCAGCATGGCAACGGCACCCAGAAGGATTTGGCTGTAATAGCAGGTCTGCTTGTCTCTCCTCTCCTCTGGTTTATTTTTCTTTGCTTAATTGAAAATGAGTCCCAGCTGTTTGTTATTTGTCAGTTTCTCCATTTGCCTCCGTCTTCATTCTTTTTTTTTTTTGGTCTCTGGATAACTCAGTCTTAGCACGAGCTCATTTTCATTATTGCCACTTACACAGTTTCATTTGAAATTAAATTTAAGTTGATGATAATGTTCTGGGAGTTCTGTACGTTTTGTAAACAGGGAACTTTTGCTTTGCATTTTACTTCTCCTCACACTTCAACTGTGTTGTTGTTGATAATACAGATGCCCCAAGATGATCTGCAGCATCAGTATGAGACCAATAAAATCATATAAGAGAACAAATACCCTTCAGATCTTAAACTAAATGTAACAATAGAGTTAAGATATAGACTGGGGGCGAAAGACAGTGTTTTACCTCTTACTGGGGTAGACTGCTGTAATAACTTATGCTTCATGCCCAACCTGCTCCGGGTAATGTTCGAGATAACAGATCAAGGCTTATAAAATCACTTCCTACTGTCCAATTAATTCTCTTGGAAAAAGGCATCACAATTCATGAAAGAACATCCCATGGAGCTCAGTGCAGGGATTGTGAGAGAGATGAGGACAAGATTTTTCAGAGAGCGGCAAAGCCATTTCATTGTGCTTTTGTATACTGATATCATCCTACAACAGAGACTGATTGAAACACTAAAGCCTTGTTCTTATAAGATATGAAAGTAAGCCTACTTGCTTTGAATTATGTTTAATATTTAGGCTATTTTATTTTCTCTTAAGGCCCGTTTGACACTGCAGCTAACTGACACTGTGCTGCAGCTAAAGAATTACGCTAAAATTGTCTTATATACCATATAAATACGTCTAAGTGAAACATTAATTTAATGTAATACATAAATGCAATTATAGTCAGATGTACTTGTGTGCTAGTGATATTATAAGCCTATTAATTTACACTTTAAATTGCTTTTAATGTGTGATCACTGATGTGTAATATTTTCAATGTGTTTTTAATGTTTGTTCTATTATCAATTTAATCTTATAGATTACTTTTCAAAATCCAGGTAACTAAGTGCTTCACAAAGGCAGCAAAATAATACAGACAGGTGGTAAAATCATCAGATTTCAAAAGAAAATAGATGAAAGAATTTGGTATATAAAAACCTTACAGTGTACAGGGCAAGAATGGGAAAATAAAAATGCACTGTGATTAAAGTGTAAGAAAGAACTTAAAGGAAATCACTGACTCAGCTGGCCTGATTTCCTCAGGCAGATTTTTCCAGAGTCTGGGGGCCCCGACAGCAAACACTCTGTCCCTCTTATCGTTTTCAGGCAGGTCTGTGGAGCAGACACTTATGTGAAGTGTCTTTGAGTATCCAGAAAAGTGCTGTATAAAATAAATGTACTGTTATTTTGATGATGATGATGATTATTATTATTAATATTATTATTAGTGTCCACACAGGCTACTATTTTTTGCCAGCAGTCCCTCAATGCATTTGGCTGCTGCAGCTGTGTTGCCTTTATCTTGGATTGTTGAACTGGATGTTTAACTTCTTCTATCTGTCTAATATTATAGTTTCCTCATCTTTTGTAAAATATGCTTCTCTGCTGCCAGTAAACATGTCCCTGTTTGTGATCGTTCAGATGTTGCAAACATTTTCTCTGTTATGTGAATGCACTCATGCTAGATTCAGGAAAACTGGGGTTGACTTACAGATTCCAAAACAGTTGGGATGTTTTGTAAAACAAATAAAAACAGAATGCAATGATTTGCAAATCATTTTCAACTTGGATCTGATTGAATATGGTGCATAGACAATATATTTAATGTCCAAACTGATAAACTTTGTTTTTTGTAAAGATACACTCATTCTGAATGCAATGCCAGCAACACCTTCCAAAGAAGTTAGGGGAACCAACATCCCTCAGGTAAACAGGTCATTAAAGGGCCATCCTCGACAGGCTCCGTACTTCACAAGCAGGGATAGGGCGAGGTTCCCCACTTTGTTAAAAACTTAAGAACAATGTTTCTCAGCACACAATTTCAAAGAATTTAGGGATTTCATCATCTACAATCCACAGTGTCAGTCAAAGATTAAGAGAATTCATTCGTCAACACAATTTGTTGCTACGTCTACAAATGCAAGTCAGCAACATCCAGAAACACTTCTCACTTCTGTGGACCTGAGCTCATCTCAGATGAACTGACGGAAAGTAGAAAAGCGTTCTGTGGTCTAACAAGTCCACATTTCATATTGTTTATGGAAATCATGGACGTCGTGACCTCCCAGCTGAAGAGGAGAAGGACCATCCAGTTTGTTACCAGCACTAACTTCAAAAGCCAGCATCTGTGATGGTATGGGGATGTTTTAGTGCCCCATGAAATGGCTAACTGCCACATCTGGTAGGGCACCATTAATGTTGAAAGGTACATAAAGGTTTTGGAGCAACATATGCTGTCATCCAGTCGATGTCTTCTTCAGAGACATTCCTGCTTGTTTTGGCAAGACCTTAAGACGTTAAGACACATTCCGCCTGTCTTTGTTGTAAAAGAGTGCAGGTGCTAAGTGCCACCTGCAGTCCGGACCCATCTCCCACTGAAAATATGCAGTGCAATGAAGCAAAAAAAAGTTTCCTCAGTTCCCAAATGCTGAAAGAAAGAGAGGGTAACAGTAGTAAACATGACTCTCTCCCAACATTTTGGAACATGTTGCAGGCTTCAAATTCAGAATGACATTGTATTTACGAAAAACAGTAAAGTGTATCCGTTTGAACACGAAATATATTGTCTTTGTACAGCATTCAATGAAATCCAAGTTAAAGTGGATTTGCAAATAATTTCATTCTGTTTTTATTTACGAGCCTCCCAACTCTTTTGGAATCGGAGTGGTAGATTAGATCAGTGTTTCTCAGCCCTGGTCAAGTACCCCTGCCCTGCATCTTTTACTGTAGGTGTTTCCCTGCTCCAACACACCTGATTCAAATGATCAGGTCATTATCAGGCTTCTGTGGAGGCTTGATGATGAGCTGATCATTTGAATCAGGTGTGTTGGAGCAAGGAAACATCTAAAACATGCAGGGCAGGGGTACTTGAGGACCAGGGTTGAGAAGCACTGGATTAGATGATTGATAACATGATCAATCCTAGTTCTGCCCAATGGTTAACAAAATCTTTCTTCTAGGAACTCTACAGCTCATGATTAACATGTTGTATTTTGTTTGTTTAGCTACAAAAATCAAAGTGTAGAAACAATTATCTATACTATTTCTCGACTGATATCAATTACCAGGATGACCCTGATGAAGGCCTGAGCCGAAACGCGTTGGTCAACTAATAAAGCTGTTCCTAGTACTGCAAGTGTTGCTGGAGTTTTACCTCTTTCTGGACATTTTTCTTCTCTCCGTGCACCTTGTTAGTGGGTGAAGTTGTGCCAGAAAACCCCTACTTGTTCCATCAATTACCAGTCCCCCATATTTACCACAGAGACATGAGAGTGGTATCAATCTTCGAATCTAACTCTCAACAAGAAAGACATTATAAAGTTTGCTGTAATCATCTTCAATAGAATACACAGACGCTGATAAAATGCTAATGCTGTGAACTCAAAACAATAAAGGACACTGCAATTATATTATAAGAAAAAAATAAACCATAATTTAAATAGACTCACAGAACCCCAGTGCATCAACGACCAATTATGCTTCTCAGTTGGGTAGTGTTGTCAGAGCAGCATTGCTTGATAGTGATTTAATGATCTCTGTGTCCAATAATAAACCATGTTGGCACTCTGTATCAAAGCACAGGTTTTCGTATTTAAAAGTAAGAATTCTTGTACCTTCTTGAAACTCTGTGACTACCAAGTCGAAACAAATGAACATGACTGTGACCAGTTTAGAACTGGATCAGAGGTCAACAAAAGAAACTTGATGGGGACAGCAATGGTTGATAGTATTGTCCTCTGGTAGTTACTAATGCTTCTTCCCTGCTGTGTTCTCAGGTGTGGTCACAGCGGTGGTCTTCATCGCTGTGTGCGCCCTGGCTGTGATAAGCCGCCTCCTCTACCAGCAGCGGCGGGCCCAGAGGAGCAGCGGCATCAAAGAGGAGAACAGACACAGCATGTACACAGACTACAGGACAGAGCTGCACCTCCACAACTCAGTCAGGGACAACATGAAGGAATACTACATCTGAGTACTTCAGTGTGCACTCTGTGGACCTAAGACACAAACTTACCTCTCTCTTTTAAAGGACTAACAGGTGGACGTGCTGCTGCAGGATTTCTTACAACAAAACATCTCTGTGCCCTGGAAGTGCCCTCTCAGGAACACTGCAAACGCCTGTAGCCTGTAGTCCACTCTCGTAACGCTCCAGTACAAGCAAGTGGCTGAGATTTTACAGCTGTTAGTGTATTTGATGTTGGTGAAACTGTCAGAATCAAGCTGCTGTGGTTTCTGTCGTTGCAAATTGTGTAAAGCAAAAGATGAATGTCCTGCAGTGGTGGACAAAGGGACGCCATGAGTGCAGTGAGCGAAAGCTGCTGTCCATCCTGAATGCGCACAACTTACAACGTTTTGTTCGAAACCCTCAAATGCTGAATTTTTCCACATTTCAGTGGGACTCACTAAATTGTACTTGCAAAGTCAGGAAATGTAGGCCAGGCCTGTAAGATATGCGTGCATTCGCTGCTGTCTTTGTTTTGTCAGTGGTGGTGAATGTTGTAGAAGAAGAAATGGGGACAATACTGCCTATACTGTATGAGTGCCTAATTTGCATACAAGTTTTTATTTTAACATTTTAGAAGTTATTCGTGTGGTTTGCACAAAAGCAGGCGCATTTACATAGAGATGAGCTTATTGTCATTCAGTTCTGTAACCCACACTACATAGAATAAAAGGAAATTTGAATTTCCCAGTCATGCACAACATCTGCCAGTTGACCATTAGTATCGGTTGACTGTCACTAATGTTTCTTTCACTGAGCTGTTTCCCACTGCACTGTTTGAAATAGCATGGAAACTGACAAGCCTAGAAAGTCCATCAAATTCTGGAAGTTGTAATCTTTTGTTAACCGAATGCATCTGTTTCAGATTTTCAAGTCTTGTCCCTAAGAAAGCATTGTACACCATTCAAGCCACATGTATTTAGCTGTAGGCAACATTTAGCTGATGGCTTATGAAATCATGGATTTTACATTTTTACTTAATTGTGCAAATTCTACTTGTGTGTTATTTTTCAACTGCATAAAAATCCAAAAACGTGTGTTTAATGTATCATGAGAGTAGCAGAAATAAGAAATTAATGGGGAGGATTGTAGTATTTAAATGAATACAAAGCAGTCATCTACACCGACTATCAACCAAACTTACAGTCGAAAATCTCGCCAAACTTTGCAGGCAGCCAATAATAGTATCTACAGGCGAAAAACCACTGCATATACCGATACTGGTATAAACAAATGTGTCAAATCAAGAAGCTCCCAAGTAATATTTTTGGTGTTCTTTGTCATAGAGGCAGCAGTTTGGCGTGTACAGCAAGTGTGAAACTGGTTTAACCAGCATGAGTCGAGTCACGTTTGCAGTAGTATGAAACAATCACAGCAGCAAGTTCACCGGGGCTTGTACAGCTACAGTAATCCCTGGGGTTAAATGTTTCACTCACAACCTATTCTACTACACTTTGTCACAGTACTTGAGAGAGTTTGTACCACTATTTGAAGTTGTAATGCTCGAATCTTGATATGCAAAAGCTAAGTAGGCAAGAGAAGGGAGGCCTTTTGGTCAATATCGGACTAAAGCCATGTTTCCACTGCAGGAGCTGCCCCCAGTGACTAGGAACCTTTGGAGGGACTCTGCGTTTCCACCGCAGGGACCAGGTTCTAAATTAGGTTCAGGGGATATTATTTTACCGAGAGCCAGCCCTGGGCATGAGCAAACTGAGCACCTGTTCAGAGGGTCCCCAAGAGAGCTCAATTTTTTTTAATTTTTTTTTTATTTGCTGGTGTTACTGGTCTAATAAATTCCTACTGCCTCTGTCAAAGCCGGTGTCACATTTGTGCAGATAGTATAGTACTTTGAATATTAAAGTCCAAATTAACTCCAGGCCAGTCTGTGAGTTTGCCACCCTTTAAGATTAAAAACCATAAAAGGATACAAGCATGCCAGCTGACAGTATGATGTAAGCATCACAGTTACAACTAAAATCGTTAATGGGTTGGATATACTATACATCGGGAGTGCGAGTGATCAAGCATTAACAATAGTATTGGGAGTGCTGAGGCAGTGGGGGACCCCCCCACATCAAACTCAGCTTAGGGCCCCCTAAAGGCTTGGGTCACCCCTGATTTTACCCTCAGAAAGTCTCTATTTGGGGGGTAATACTTTCCAAAAGAATGGGGACTTAGGGGTGGGGCTTGCAATGCTGAATATTGCTGATTGGTCAAGGACTTGTAGCATTTTATTTCAGCCACCATTCTTATAAATTTGGCAGCTGCAGACCAGTTTGTTTTTGTTCTTTGTGCTTCAACACATCAACAAGGAGTTACAGAAGAAAGCATACAGCAGATGGACCAATGACGATTGTTGCTCTGTAGTCTCGCGCAAAGAATGACGTGTCACTTTATCACGTGTCAGTGGACTCATTTGCTTAATCGTCTTGGGTCATAAGACCCTGGTGGAAACGCAGACAACAACAGGCTGAAGGATCTTTTTTTTAGTTCCTTGAGAAGTAGTTCCTGGGAGTCAAAGTTCTGGGTTCTTTGGGTGGAAATGTGCCAGGCTGTGATATTTCTTGCAAGTTTTACATACTAATGTAAACCCAGTGCATATCAAACTCAAAAAGTACTGGTACAAAAGTTTTGTCTGTCTATCATTTTGCAACGCTTTTCAGCAGTGCTTAGAGCTTTTTGCAACTAATAAAAAGACCACTATGTTACCTTGTTTATTTAATTATTTGGATTACAGGGATAAATGGCGTCTGCGATATATTTCAATCAGAACACTTTTTATATACGTCTTAAGAAAAAATCCATACACACACAAACAAGACAAAAAGTCTAAGGTGGTCCTTCAAGTCTGCATACACATTAAAATACAGCTAAATGAAAGCATGGATGGAAAATGAAGACAACCTTGTTTTGTTTTTTGTTTTTTTTGTTTTTTTTGTTTTTTTACCACTAGTGGGACAAAAATACTAAATTTGACCTGAAAGTGGTGCCTAAATTTCTCTATTATTACATTATCATCTATTGGCTTCAGCTGCTCTAGGTTAGGTAAGTCATAATTCATCCTCTTGGTATCATAAACGTCTGTACAAAATTTCGAGGAAAGCAATCGGACAATTGCGAAGATGTGTCACCCTGATTCCAATTTTTGGACCAATGGGCCGATGGATGGACAGACGGATGAAAGACTGACAAAAAATATTGCCCTTCCTGGAGCCCCACCGCCACCATAGCTAAAGATTACATGACTGAAAGTGAGAGCGGCATGGTCAGAAGATAGGGTCTCAATCCACTGGACCCCATCTGTGCATGTCCTTGTTATGTCTCAAGATGTGATTTCTAGTATCAGTGAATGAATACATACCTCTCAGAGTGTTTTGGTTATTTGCAATGGGTAATATCAAGTGGTTACTTCTTCTTAATGATTTGTATAGCTGCAGTTTTATTAAGGATCTATTGTATAGATGTATAATTTAATAATAAAAGTGAATATATTGGTTATCCTCTGTTGTAAAATTGCTTGACTTCAACAATTTTAACACGGTCTTGTGTTTTTATTAAGACGGTTAAAGGCTTTATCATTTTGACCTTTGTGTCTTTATTCCTGTGGGAGCCCAGCTGTAATTTCAATCAAAGATCCAACATTGTTGATGGTGTTTGCAGATGGGAAGCCAGTGAGGGATCACATCCTTACTGTTGCACTAGTGGGTCTGGAGCAGGAGAGCTTTGACCTACAATGTTGTGGCCAACTCGTGAAGGTCCTCGCTTGCAGGTGAAAAGCTGTCTTGCTTGTTTTGTTTTTAAAATATAGCTTCTAAAGGGGTGGAAATGATTTTGACAAATTTATCTACAAAGGTTCTAAGTTGGGAACAATTACTCTTTTGAAGACTAGACTTCACAATGTTATATGCTGTCATTGCACCAAACAGTTGGTGTTTAAGAAGTTCAGATTTGCATCAAAAATACTCACACTGAAAGACAGTCATGCAAAGTAGCTGACATAAATCGTGTTCAGAAATAAAAGGTTTTTCATAAGGATGAAGTCTCCTAAACCATATTTAAAATCATTAAGTTACAATAAGTGCATTGACTTCAACGTTTGCTGGATGGCTTGTAGTATAATCTGGTTGTCATGGCACAGTATGGTGAGTTATGGTAGATTATGCCAGATACTATGCTGTGCATAATTTTCCATAATTGTGTAGTTTTACATACAGTTTTTAATCAAAAATAATAGTTTAGGGGTGTGACACCAACAACACTTCACACTTTTATAAAGGCTGAAAAAGTTTGAACAATTCTGAGACAAAAACTGACGTTCACATGTCATATGCCTCCCATGGAGCCAGAGTAACATGATCTTGAATGAGGACCTTCAACTAAAGTTTTTCATGGACATGCCCGATTTAAAATCAGGATATGTTGTCACACTGAGGATATGGTTTCAGTGACAAAATGTATCAAGTTACTACACTTTTAGAAAAAAGTGGATGAAAAAATTATTGCCATTTGCTAAAACAGACATTTGTAAAGTTATGCCCTGGCTCTTTAGCAACATTTTCTTTTTAATCTATAAATGTTGTAATTTAGTGAACCGTTGAATTCCTTTAATTAATTAATTAATTAATTAATTACTGCATTGTAAAGTATTTCTATTCATTTTTTATTTCATGTGACAGTGAAAATGCTATGTCACGTCAACAGCCAATGTGCTAATTTGGCAAATAGATGGAAAACAGTGTCAGTCCACGAGACCCTGAATCATAATGACAGTACACTTTATCCTGGACCTTGGTTTGTATTTACACCCCTCCAGTGTTTTGGGTCATCCTATTCTTACATAATGCAATATCTCAAAAACAAGTTGAAGGAATTTCTTCAGACTTGACACAAAGGGCAATTTGGACCAAATGATGAAATTATTAGATTTTGGTGGTCAAAGGTCACTGTGACCTCACAAAACTGTTTTTGACCACGACTCATAAATTCATACGCTAATTATGACAAATTTGACACAAATGTCTAATAGGCCATTAGTAGTGCTGGAGGGTAACTACTTACATGTAACTAGTTACATGTGATTACATTACAAATCTGTTACAGATACTGGCAAAAATACTGGCATTAGCAAGTTTGTAACCTATGGTGTCACATGATGGGTGCATAAGGCATTGCTTTGCGTGACCTTTTTAAAAAAAAATTGGAAGTTTGGATGATATGGCTATTTAAAGAACCAGTGGGTAGGATTTAGTGGCATCTGGCAGTGACCACGAAACTGAAGAATGTGTGAGAGTGTTTGGTTTGTCCAGTCTGGGCAAACATGGCGGTGCACATTGGTGGCCTCCATGGAAGAAAACCTGCATCTTCTGAAGATTTAAGGGCTCATCCTAAGGTAACAAAAACACAATGATTCTTATTTAGGTGATCATACCCGAATGAAAACATACTTATGAATATTATATTCCATTTCTGCCACATTCTGTTTATATACCCCTGTAAACCGTACACACTGGATCTTAAATTTGGTCTAACTAAGCAATTATCGGCTACTCATGTCTGCAAAAATAAAACTGTTCCTCCAGAGGGGCAGCTCAGCCAAAGAGCGCAAATGGGCTGTTGTTTGGGGGCTGTTGAATTTTTACCCAGCCTTGTGCACATCCTTGATCACAGAATAGTTACAGTATAAATTATTATTTAAGTTCCACACTATTACCCCTGTTCCTTGACTTTACATATTGTTGTCTCGTACCTTAGTACATGCTATTGGTAGACCATAAGTACAAATTTTGAACTCAGCAGGGGTAAATGCCACAAGTTTTGACTTACAAGCTCAAACTGCTTATGTTATTAGTGCCAACTGCAGTTATACTATAGAACACATTTCCTCTGACATTACAGTACATGAGAGTCTGAAAGTCATCTAATAGCTTTTTTGAAAGCAGGTCTACTTTTCCAAATATTTCCTGCTGACACAGGATGTTAGGGGCATACAATGTAGAATGACTTTCTAAATCACCAGGAATTTAGTTTATGAAAAGACTGAGAGGATGACTGACACACTATGGCTTTTAAAGGGGCAGGGCCAAAATAATAAAAAGGGCACCCTAGAGGGCACTTCATGACTCTCTTTTCACTGAAAGGGCACCCCAGAGGGTTTTCTTGCACATTGGCAGTGAAGTGCACCTGCTACTATTGCTATTTTGGTCCATTGTGGTGCATTGTGTTACGCACAAAAGGGCTAAATGGGATTGCTGGTGAGTGTGTTCTTTGATTAAGAATATTACCACAACATTAAGCCACTCAGTCCATGAAAAGAATCTAAATTAGCAGATTGTGGTGGTTATTCATTATCCTGCCATGTTTCTTGTCTAATAGTAGTCCTCTTTCCTGGATGACACACTTATTCAGATAGTTGAGAATTGTTAAAGGCAAAAGAGAAAAAAGTGTAGAGAGCTTAAGTTCATGTTGAACTTGCATTTGTACTTGTATATGTGACAGCATTTTTACACATAATGTTCCAAACCAGTTATGGTTTTTGTTTTAGTAATCAGTGCCAGTAAATTGGCATTCCTATTGCTTTCACAGCAGGAATAACAGTCACTAAAAATATGCTCCTGCAAATACGCTGCCACATAATTCATATTTTATACACAGGTTCCTGAGTGTACATGAGGGACAGACAAATACCTGAATGGACCTTTGAAATCAGCTCCCATAAAATTTTTTGGTAACACTTCATCTGAAGAGGTGTGCATAAGACATAAGTCATTACCCTGTCATAACCATGTCGTGATAGTTGACATAAACATGTAGGCATCTCAATGAGGGTTTAGAACTGTTTAATGCAAAGGTGACATTAATCAAGACAAAAATGTCTTTGTTATGACAACATGACATTAACCAAGAAAACAGTGTCTCTGTTATTGCAACTTGACATTAGCCAAGACAAAAATGTCATTCTTATGACAACTTGACATCAACCAAGACAACAAAACCTGTCACTGTCTTTGTCAGGACAACCTGACATTATCAAACAGTTTAGCTTCATGTTTTAACACTACATTATTCTAAGATGTAAGATGTTGTTGGTTTAGATACTGGCCGTCATGAGACCATTATAAGTGAGTCATAAGTATGTTCCTTTACCTCATGTAAAGTGGTACCATTTAGACTTGCCATAAAGAAGTCATTAAATGTTATAAGGCCAGCTTGGCGTCAGAGTACAGTACCAATGTGATTTAGTTTACAGAGTTAGCTTATGTACAGACAGTGGTGAACTAGTTTACTTTAAGTCGCCTAACCACTGTCTACTGTTCTCTTCAGCTGGTGTTAGAAAGTTATCTCAGTTAGCTGTGGAGCTAGGCACCTAATTAGCTGTCATGTTGTCTTGGTTAATGTCAAGTTGCCATAACAAAAACATCTCAAACAACTTAGCGGAAGACGCCTTTATGTTCATGACATGGTTATGACAGTGTACGGCAGTCTTTTCACACCCCTACAAATATAGTGTTATAGGGTGTAATGTAAGGAGGGACTTTGAGAAGCAACCCGTTCCCATCATTGTTGCAGGATTTTTGCGCTCCTGGGACAATTAAACAAGGGTTTACAGTGAGATGATGTTAATTTATTAAATTAAGTGGGCTGCATTATCTAACGTTAGAAAACTCTCAAATGTATTACATAAACCATTATGTAAACATGTCATGCACATTCCTGCCTCATTATTAATTATTCATGTGGTAAAAGACAAGACTATGCACATCATAGAAATATTTATCGATCCGTGGTCAAGTCTCCTCAGCTTTTTGCCCTGCAGACAAATTGAGTGTTCAAGTCGCAAGGCAGTCGAGTACATTTTCATCGATGAAGTCCAAGCCTCAATTCTACAGCTCTACATCACAGTACAGACGAAAAGGCAAAGCATAACTAACATCTGTGAACCTGCATAGATGTGAATGCATATAGGCATACAAATGTATGTACATACATAGACTCACATGGCAACACTTACTTTGCTGTATTTTTGATACGATGTGTCCTCAATTTAAGACAGGAGTGAACAAAAACTGCTTTTATTTAATTTTTCAGCTGAAATCACAACTGTTTTTCATCATCTCTGGCTAGGAACATTAACTAACTTCATTTGTGCATTGGTTAAAGCTGTTTCCTTGCCACTTTTTAATGTTTCTACTTAATTGTATGAAAGTGAGAACCCTGTAAAAGGATCTGGAATACACATACATCCATGATAATATGATATTTGGCACCATGTTATGATGGAAACAAGAGTAAAGGCTAAAGCAGAGTTTTTCAAAGTGGGAAGCAGTCCTACACAGGGGGGTGGCAAATGGTTTCAGGGGAGGCTCAGTGAATGGAAGTGATTTTTTTTTTTTTACATTAGTTATGAAAAGGAGATCACATAGAAAAGCTTAAATGTGTGTGATTGGGTTAAAAAGATGGGTCAGAGAGAATATTTGTGAGCAGAGAGCAGTTTCATGTTCTTCATGAACTTTCTTTCTGCAGTAGAACTATCGAAACAATAATTCACAGCAATATGATTTCTGGAGAGAGATATTTTTTTTAGCTTTGAGCACCACAAGCACATCTAGCGCCATCTAGTTCCAAAGTCAGACATCTCTACAGCCAAGTGCAATATCCAAAGAATCCAAACAAAGGAATAATGTTTGAGAAAACAACATTATGATGAGGAACTGTAGTGCCGCAGAGATGCCCTGGCCTAAAACTCCCCAGATTAAGAGAACATGTTTGTTTGCTACATACCCCAACAAATATTTCATCATCTCAAAAGTAAAAACGGTTGGGCAAAAATGATCATTCCCACTTATCGTATTTCAGTCAAAACAGTTGCATTATGCATTTTTTCCCATATTGTGCAGCCCTTATGAATAGCACTACAAGTAAAAGGGGAAAAAAATGCATTTTTCATTTAAGAGGAAATTGAGATTGGACCCCGGGAGCATAGAACCCTGGGAACATAGACTCTCAAACACAGATGTACTCCCACCAAAAGGGTCATGTAAGTCATAGAAACAGTGTGATATGCATATTGATTTCAGAAGTCATCTTTGCAAAGATGAGCCGTGCAGACTATAGCGCTCTTGAGAGGGCTCCATCTGTGCTTATAGAGGTTACTATACATAATTATCCATGCCAATCATGCTAAATTGGGCAGAAAATATATAGTACCAGGCTCAAGTTGTGATAAGTGAAGCACTATCAGTTTGATATAATAAAACGATAGGAGTAAAGTAATGGCTGCATGTTGGTAACAGCCCCACAGCTGGTACTCATTTTAAATTACCCCAGATGGATTCACATGTATGCCATTCACCAACTGCTGCCCTCCATGTATTTGAATTCCTCCCTCCTTTGTCCCCGAGATGCTAGCGCATATGCACACACGCCCTTGTCAAACAAACGAGAGAAATTAGATGAAATGGTTAGAATCACCTCCTCTGCTTATTCATTAGATTCACTGCTTTCTGTTTTGACTTCAGGGCCACCTACACAAACTCCTAGGAGAACAGGTACTGTTTTTAGCATTAACAAAGTTGAAGACAAAGTTTCTTTCCCCCAAACTTCTGAGTTAATGAGCTGTGGTGTATGGGATTCTCTTTTATGTACACTTTTAACTTCCTGTGTAAGAACTGCTTGACTAAGTTTGCAAACAAAAATATTACAGGATTCAATGTAAAGATGAGTATAATGACAGCAACGCTCCTGGGTTTTTTTTCCCAGCACGAACTTCTCCATGAACCGACACACATATAATGCAGCAGCACTATATGTGTGGGAGCAGTATCTCGGAGACTGCTGCTGTTCTACAATTATTTCAGGTACTCATTGTACATCTAATGACAGCCTGCAGAGATGGAGAGAGCAGGGCTGAGGGTGGAGCAGACATTTTAAACTAATTAGAGTACATTAAAAACATGCCACAGTGTGCCCAACTAATTCAGGCTTATTTATGCTTCTAAAACATCAAATACTGGACACAGACAGGTAGAAAACCACAGGAACATATTTCAGTTTTTGAGGAGGAACGACAAAAGAAACCCTCCATAGACTGATTCCGGTGGAACCGAGTCTAGCCAAGTGACAAGGTGGAACTTCACTACTTTTCTGAGTCTGCCTGCAGACGTCCACTGATGAAATGTTTCCTGTGGAGGCTCCATACTCTGGGTAGTAACACACAGAACGCCGCAAGGGCGCCACGAACCTCCGACAACTCCCACACTTGGCTGCCTGTGGGCAGATCCATCGAGCTGTCTATCCAAATGCAGTTCACTGCTACTTCCACTGTTGTTTTTTTCAGCTCACAGTGAAAACAGGCAAATGCAGGAGCTCCATCTGATTGGAGTTATTTAGGGAGTATGATACTAGGCTGCAAATTACACTTATTTAAACTGAAATATATGGCGGTCTTCTGTGACTCTTCTGCTCTCATGTGTAGGTGTAAAAGATGAGATGCCAACAAGAATTAGACAAAAGATATTGTAAAAATTAATTAAACAAGCGAAGTAGATTTACAAAAGAATACATAGCTGTCAAATTACTTGCATTATCCCTTATGCCAAGACGAAACAAAATGTCAAGACTAAAGGTTAACATTATGCGCATTTTGAAGCATCGGGAGTATCTTCCTACTCGGCACGCTTATCTGCTGAGCATGAAGCAGATACATGAGACATTTTAGCCCCAGGTTGCTCTCTTTGAGCTTTGAAACGACCTGGTTAAAAATGGCATCAGTGTATAATATCTCACTGCTAAGAGGAGTAACTTGGTTTTTCCATGGTCTGATGGATGAGGAGCAATGGAGAAACATGGAAGGTAATCTGGTCTTTCTGAAACCACTGGTATAATTAACCGTTTCAAACATGTCTCCAAAGATGCTGGAGAAAGCCAGAGACTAGATATGGAGAACATGAAAGCTCCCCAAAAGTTTTTTCCCACACAACTTTATTTGCAACAAGACAGGGTACAATGACAAAGTCTCTGTGTGCAAATGAACCAAACATTTTGTTCAGAACCGAGTCACACCTCCGTGGAATATGTAGTATAATGCATTCAACCAGTCATTGTGCAAAATTACAACAATCTAGTTGTTATGCAGTTTTAAACTTAATAAAATAAAAAAGTAAATGAAGTAAAATAGGTTAAGTGCTGAGCGAGGGGCTACAACAAATCATATTCAGATATGATTGCAGGGAATATTCTGACATGGGTGTTTTTGAGCTTTCTTTTTCATTTGTTTAGAAAAGAAAATTAATTTCTGAGTGCATTCCACAATGAGGGGGAATACAGCGTAACATTTGTATATAGAAAACTCGGTAATGATAATGATATTGTTAACTCAAAATCAATTTTTTGTTGTTCAAGATTATTCCAATCTGGATATCTTTGTATGATAAGAAATCTATGTTTATGGATTTTGATTTTAGGCAATCACGTTAAGATCTCCATAAGCTTTGTTTGGTATAGAAGTATAAAACTGGTTTGCCCACAAGCAAGTTTCTTTGCTGTCTCTGAATTAGGGGAACATGACAAAGGTCAATCTAGCGGCACAATCGCCTGACAGATAAGTCACGCTGCACTAGGAGGTAAACACTGGTCACCTCTGATTTTGTCCCTGCTGTTGTCTTTTGGTTTAGAGAAAAAGCTTGTCACGCTAGTGTTAGGATTTCTTTGATGAATATTTTTCCAGTGACTCTCACCATCTCCGTGCCTCTTTACATTTCCTTCATGGGTGATGGTGAAGCAGCAGTCTCCTCTCTGTCGCTTTCGGCCATGGATATTTTTTCTCCCATTTTTGGTTGAAAGAGGAGGTCTGCCTTGCTCCATTCGCCTTCTTCATGTTATTACTGCAATGGAAAGTACAGAATGTGCTTTTTAGAGGATATTAGGACTCAAATGGACTACATGCATTGTGTTTCAAATAAAGACCTCAGTCTCTTGTCCCTCACTTGCCAGGTCATAGCAGGATATAGAGTTAATTAAGTGAGGGACCAGCGTTACTGAGAACAAAGCAGTGAAAAAAAATGTTATTTTCTAATTGTTTCACAGCAGTCACA
Source organism: Lutjanus campechanus (assembly GCA_027495735.1). Lineage (NCBI taxonomy): Eukaryota > Metazoa > Chordata > Actinopteri > Lutjaniformes > Lutjanidae > Lutjanus > Lutjanus campechanus. The sequence goes on from JAJHUR010135243.1 coordinate 31,383, forward strand.
TTCTAAAGAACTAAAAAGCATACACCCTCCACCACATAACGCTGAGGTGAAGCTGAGGAGAGCAGAGGAGAGACAGAGATAGCGATGTAACTGCTGGTCACTATGTTTTTGAGTCACGAACTTGAAACCTTGCACTGTATTAGCTGGGGGCTACACACCACTGCCAAACTGGCTGAAGCCCAGAAACGGCCCAAACACAGGAAAATGTGAGGACATTTGAAAATACAGGCAGAAGGCAGACACAGACACCACCACACACTTCTAGTGGGTCATAAGTAAAGACTGAGTCTACACATTTTTAGTAAAATCCTGCACAGTATACCTTTAACATTGCTGTGAATTGATTGGTTGGTTGCCAAGAAATTAAATGGGGAAACCAGGCCTAGAATTTCATCATTTTAAGGGCAAAGCCACTTGACCTCTAGTACTGTCAATTTTTTGAGGGTTTAAAGGCCGATTGCCAGGGCAGCAAGACCATCAGATAAAACAACGATTTCCCACAGATATAATTTATTTAACTTGAGGGTTTGGATGTTCTGTGGTTCTTTGAATCATGTGAATATTTGGCCTCTTTTTGGTGACGCCAGCTTCACACCATCTCCCCACTACTTCTTGGGTTTGATAATCTGCAAGAGCACAACCCTGTGACTTGATGAGGAGGCAGTTTTCAGTGGTAGATGTATGCAGATTTAAGTCTTTTTGCATCCTCTTTATGACTGACAACTGCTGCTCTACCTGAGAGGCAGAGACGCGGAACAATGAGGTGTAGAAAGTTGGGGTATGTGCTTCCCTTCCCCATCAGACACCTTTACCACACTGGGAGCAAAGTTTGGCCCTTGTGGTGGCATACAATATCAACTTTTGCTGTAAACCACTCTCTGTCTATCTCAGCCACGCTGCAGCCATTGTTAGTGAGAAGAAGCTCAACGTTCTTGCATCACCGTTGCAACTCTTCCTCACCAAACTCCTCCAAGAGTTTTTTCTGTTGGGAAACTCACAGGACCAAACAAGGAGCACAGGATTAGTGTGTAAAGTGGAAAATCGCTGGCCAGTGCAAGCCATAATATAGTTCACAGTGTCTTTCTTGAAGCAACCAAAGGCTTCTGCAGTTACATTGAAGTTTCTGACCTTTTCTCTATTGCACTGAAATCCTTAAGGGGTGATGCTGAAGGGTTTAAGGTCTGGTCAGAGATAAGGTCCTGGGTGTTGAGTTTGCTTACGCAGCACAGCCTGGGCAGCCAGGATCCTACACTGCACACACAACAAAGGCAGTTGATCTCCTGATAATGAAGTGACAGTTCAGCCAAGTCAGATAAAAGGTCTCAATACAGTGCCATATTGAGAACAAACTTCGGTGAGCTTAACTGTCACAACATGGTCCTGATCTGATCTGTCCTGCCTTTCTTGGAGATGGGTGATGACGCTCCTGTAGTTTGAGGTGGCAAGACTGTGGTGTCAATCCACCTCGTCCCCTGGGAGCAGGCTGGTTTCACAACAACTCCTCTCTGATGGCCTTAAGCTCCCTCCATTCTTGGGTGTAATGACACTGGAGACATACCAACGAGAATTAAACAAAAGATATTGTAAAAATAATTTAGGACAGAAACAAGACAAGCAAATTTACAAAAGAATATACTGGCTGTCAAATTACTCTGCATTATTTCTCATGCCAAGAAGAAACATAATGTCACGACTAAAGGTTAACATTATGTGCATTTTGAAGTATCAAGAGTATCATCCTACTTGTGCAAAGTACATTCTCATCAGGAGGTCATCAATCTTGATGAAAGAAAAACAGATGAAGACAGTTATTCAATCTTTTAATACATTTCTTTTAGTACAAAACCCATTTCCAGAACAGTTGGGATGTTGTGTACTCACGTCATGGATGCTGTGACCTCCAGGCTAAAGAGGAAAGGGACCATCCAGATTGTTACCAAAGTGCTAAAGCCAGCATCTGTGGCGATATAGGGGTGTGTTATTGCCCATATCATTATGGGTGGTATATTACATCTGTGATGGGCCCAATAATGCTGAAAGGTATATATAGGTTTTTGGGCAACATATGCTGCCATCCAGACAATGTCTTTCTTGGGGATGACCTGCTTATTTCAGCAAGACAATGCCAAGACACATTCTGCGTGTGTAACAACATGGCAACAGTGTAATTGTAGTAAAAGAGTTGGGGCACTAGACTGGCCTGCCCGCAGTCCAGACCTGTCTCCCATGGAAAATGTGTAGTGCATCATGAGGCACAAACTATAACAACATCAACCACGGAGTGCTGTTAAAAGAAAAAGTGATGTAACAGTGGTAAACATGCTCCTGTCCCAACAAAAAGGAATACTGTATGTTATTAACTTCTTGCTTCTATGAGCTGTTATCATAACTGGTTCCTTGAAGTTAAATAACAAGGTGATATTCTATTAAATCTAACCAGGCCTTTTTCACACAAAACTTGAGATAAGTGTGAATAAAAAATTCTCCCTACAGGTCAGTATGACAGGCACCAAAAAGTTATGACAAATGGTCTGGTGTATGAATTTATTCACCAGATGTTATGGCAATCTGCTAATACGAGTCATCTTGTGCAACGCTGACATTTTGGCCTGATGATGGTGCTAAAGTTGGCAATCCCCTGCACCTTGCCTGTCCGCAGAGCAAAACATGAAATGTGTTGAAAAAAAAACAAAAACAAAAAAACTTACATTTTAATAGTGTTTTTTTTTTGCAGAAAAAACAAAGTACAAGTCCAAGGATGTTCCCTTGAAGGCATCCTTTGAGCACAGTTCCGGTCTGTGGGCAATGATCATGGCACAGATTCTTGTATTTTGGTGAGGACACTGTTCCTCGTCTGTTGCAGTCAAGGCACAGGTTGTTAGAAATTAAACATTTGCTTTTCAAACATTGATTAACTGGAAGCACAGTTAAAACCACGCTAACCTATGTTGCCTCAAGACATCACCTCTCCCAACTTTCTGGCACTTTTCTGTCACTATTGTAATAAACTAAAATAACTATGGAATGACATGAGGAAAAAAGAACATTTTCAACAGAAACTAGTAGTCTACATTCTTCTTACTCAGTCTGACTCTGGGGGAGTCATTTTCAACGAGCTTGATGCTTATCACCTCTCTATCTGATGTTCCTCTGTCTGTGCTTCCATCAGACAGTGAAGAGCAGTGCAAAGGTTCACATATCTTTAGAGCTTGAAGTTGGTCTCTGATGTTTCCAGCAATATGCTGAATAAATATGCGACAGGACTTTGACTTATGGTTGGTGCTCCCCCTATGCTTGTGTTCTATAGAGAATAAAGTCTTGTGCAGGCTAAAGGGCTGCTACAGTGCATGCAATATCAAATAATTTGCACATCTTTATTTTGGTTTTGTCATTAAGTTTCTGGAGCTGTGTGATTATATTTTAAGAGGTTGGAGTATGATTTGCTCGGTGCCATGCTGTGATGTGCACTTGAGTTATGTGTTGGTTTGGCTGTCTTTTTTTAACATTTGTGATTCCACTTATGCATGTATCTTTGTATGTGATTTGTGGTGCGCTCTTCAGAGTGTTCCCTGCAGATGCAGCACCACACCTTTGAAACGAGGCCTTTCTTGTCCTTGTCAAAGCGCATCCAGTCATAACCCGAGGACTCTACAGTGGTGGCATTGGTCTTTCTTTCCCTGGTTTTGTCTACCTCTTGCTCATCCCCTTGTCCCAGTCCTTCCCTGTCTCATCCCTGTCATCTAACTCTCTCTCCCCGGTTTCAGTATATCCTGTCTCATCTCGTCCTGTCGTTTCTCCTCCTCCTTCACCTGTGTTTCTTGGTTTTTCAGACTTTCCGCCTGCCTTTTCCCTGCCTCTTGTTGCATCTCTTTGTCTTGTTCTTTCAGTTTCTTCCTGCCAGTTCCCCTTCTTCGTCATCTCTGTGCCCTTGACTTTCTTTTTCTCCTGTTGCCTGTTCTCCTCCATGCACTACTTTTACGTCTGTCACTCTTGGTCGTTTGTTTTTTGGCTCTCCTGCGTCACCCTGGTCTGTCTTAATCTGACTTAAATATACTGACACATAATATATCAACTGGATGGCTAAAGATGACTAACAACAAATTACATGATAAAGTGATTCACTGAACAAAAACTGGCCTACAGTTATTTTAGTGTGTTGTTAGCTTGAGAATTATGTTGTTGTTGCTTCTTAATTCCTAATTTTCCACTCATCTTCACTCTGCATGCTGAAAAATCACAGCTGTATATTTAATGTTACTAACATTAAATATGCTCCATTCTACTGGTGAGCCATGCCAGTGAGCCAGCATGCACAATATCAGGAGTCTATGGATTAAGCAAATTTCAAAAGACTTATTTTCAACTGGCAATGATCCTAAAGAATGTAGGAAAATATCCCACACTGATGCTAAAATAAAATCACTGATTGGGTCTTTAAACACAGATCAAGTTAATCCAAAATACCCAATCTGACACTTTTCATTACAATAGAGACTCTTCCTGCCCAAAACAATTAAACCCACAATAAAACATACAAAACCTATTGGGTTACAATGGGCCAGCTATCCAAACGCATAATAGAGAATTATGTACATGTTCACACTATCCTACTTGTTATTTTGGTGCTGCTGGTTGCTGTACAAATGCCTCAGAGGATATGACTATCCTCTGTAGACAGCCTGTGCAGCTAAATAAGGGTAGCCATGGCCATCTAGGTGTGGCTTAATAGGCCTATTTTGGCAGTAATGCTGAGGGTAAAGTGTACTAAATAGATGGGCTATTATTCATACAAATACTCCCAATAGTAATATTGTTGCTTTATTAACATATGAAGTAGAATAGTCATTTTGTCCAGTTTGATGAAAAATTGTGGTTTCTGGTTAAATTTGATTAGCAGAGCAGTTTTTATACAAATAAACCGAATGCGCAAGTAGGGCGCAGGGTTGTGTGAGTCACAAGCAAAGCAAGATGGTGAGATCTTGTTTTGGGATTGTGTCGGATTTTGTGTTTAGTTTCTGGACCCAACACAGCACTGTGAATCTTCTTTTTTTGTGTAATATTTGCAGCTTAACATCTACATATTGCAGTCATGCAAGAGATGAAGTTTTGCCAACTGCCAGCTGGTACAGGCAAAATAAATACCAACAAAGTGATCACCAGGGAGTTCTTGTTAGGTCAGGTCAATAAGCTCAGATCGCTAATTTTTTTAAAATTTTTTTTATGTACAATAATCATTTTCCTGTTATTTCAGTCTCTGTTATCAGCTTTTATCAAAGTCAGCTGGTGACAGGAATAGGCTAATTAATATACTAGCGCTCATGCCTCTTGTCCAATCAAATTACTCTTTTGGAACTGTTGTATACTATTGACTTGCACGTGTGCAGCAATGAAAGGCAGCATTATATTAGTGCTTGAAAAGACTGATACATCTGCTGACCATATTTACAGTACAATCAGTGAAGGGTGTTAATGGTTCTGGCTCTCTAACCTGCTTGATCTCACACTCACATCAACCCCTCATCAGCTCCATCACCATAATGATAGTGATTATGAGTACAGAGTGCACAACAATTATGATTCTCAAAGCTAAATACTAATGGCTGTGGGGTGCCTTCTGTGCTTATGTTCTTTGTTGTTGTTTATATTCAACTTAAACCTGAATGCACACTAACCCATGGGTCTGATTAGGCCCTTGTGATGAACATTTCAAAGACCCTCCCCTCCTCTTCTAGTAGACAACTATAGAACCTTACTTCAGAAAAAATATGTACAGTGGACAATGGCAAGAGACAAAGCAAGCTATAGTGAAAGTTCAGTCAGGAAGACTGTCCTTTTGCATGCTTAAGGCTACAGTTCACTTCTCATTCATTCTGCCTTTCACTTCACTCATCCTCCTTGCCATCATTGTCTGGGGCTGTCTATTGTTATCACTTGTTGTCATCATCTGTTCATGTCTGTCCAGTGTTGGCCTATCATCTCTCTGTCGTCCCTTTAAATATTATTTTCTCTCCACCTGTAGTTCTGTCATGCTGCTGTCAGGCAGCCTCAACCACCACCAGCAGTATCTGGACTCCACGGGGGGGATTTAGCTCTGCCACTGCTCAGGGTAGACGCCCCTTGACTACAAATGTCTCTACAGAGCTCAAGCACCAAAGACCGTCTGTCAAGATTTTATCACACATCATCTGTTATAGTAAACCTTATATTTATTTCATTCACTTGTCTCTCCTGATTGAAATAATTTCTTTGATCTCATTTTAATAATGTCATGAATTAATAATGATAATACACTTTTATTTATAAAACAGCTTTAAAAACACAATTACAAATTACACATATGATGTTTTTCAATTCAAAAGAATATTTTACAAGTCAACAAAGTTGCTGTTGTCATAAAACTGTTGAAGAATAAGACTGTGAAGATATGTAGAGTCTACACACTCAGAGGTCACGCTAGTCACACAAGCAACAGCTCTTGCTCGTTCTTTTGCTTCCCAGATATCAGTGTTTATGACGTATATTGTGCAAGATTCGAGATGTAGTTCACTGAGCAGTTTCAACTAAACTATGACAACCTTACCACAAATTGCGACTTTATTATCTTTTATATTGACAAACATCATATGTATAAAAATTATTTGTCTCTAGCCATTGACTACCATTCATACTTTATCTAAAGTAAGGTCCCATGGGGCACAATGGAGGAGAAGCAACTTCACTTTTCTATGCATCCATGGTGTGCACAGTGGTCTGTGTGTGCAACCATTTACAAGCAACATTCAATGACTGTGTGTGTGTGTGTGTGTGTGTGTGTGTGTGTGTGTGTGTGTGTGTGTGTGTGTGTGTGTGTGTGTGTGTGTGTGTGTGCGGACTCTGCCTCTTTCACAAGCCTGCACGTCTCCTTTGCTGGCAAAAAAAAAATTCCAATTAACCAACAGTTTGCTCTCAAGTGGAAAAGAGAGATTGAGAAACTCAGACAAAAGCACAGGCACAGAACAGACTGGAATAACAATAAAGTCCACTGAAAAAACTGTAGGAGCTCCAACACATTTCCCAACAACTAAGATTGTTTACCCAGTTGACTGAAAATTACCCAGCCCATACTCACAATGGCTTTGGTTACATGTGCATAATAATCAGTCAGTATAGTCACTTTAGCTGCACTAATGAATATTTTTATATCACCAGTGGAAAAAAAAAAGATAATTATTAACAAAGTCTTTCTCAGCCAGCAGATGGTGACAGTGGAATTAATTATTAAGTTTACCTGATTATATTATTATTCACAGTAAAGCCAGCACTATATGCAAACATATGTGGTAGACAAACAAACATTCATCTTTTCAAAATATTCAGTGAACACCAGTCTAACATAGCCAGCTAACATTAGATAGCTGATGCTGAGCTGAAGTTTGCTAACCGTCCAAACCATGTTAAGGTATTACACCCAAAGGTTATGACAAATGGCACAGGAGCTGCAAGTGTGCTTGCCATGCTGTTGTTGCTGCAGCTTGCTAGTCATCTGTGGCTACATTCCTTAATGATAATTCACCTGTGTGTGTCAAGACTATATTGACTGGGGTTTTATAGTTTTTGAATTCACTATATACTTATATATATACTTTTTGGTGTCATGAGTAGCATAAAGGCAACTAAGATAAGATAAGATAAGATAAGATAAGATAAGATAAGATAAGATAAGACTTTATTAATCCCGAAAGAAATTCTTGTGCCAGATAGCTACAGATAGAAACAGCAATAGAGCATCAAATAAATGAAGTATAAAAATAAGTGTCTAATAAATGAAGTATAAAAATAAGTGTCTAATAAATGAAATATAAAAATAAGTGTCTAATAAATGAAGTATAAAAATAAGTGTCTATGAGTAGTTTGCAAATAAACAGTGTTTAATAGAATACCAGTAGAAGTAAGATATGTTAAGTACAAAGTAAAGCAAAATAATGGCAATTTACATGGAGAGTAATATTGGCAGTGCAATTGAGAGGTATTGAGAGGTTATATTGCACCAGATAATTAATGTAAAGATAGCACATGATATTAAATGTAATTGGACATGATAGTAATAATAATAATAATGAAAAGTGAAAAATAATACTGCACATGACAGTGAAAATATTGCACATTGTGTAAAAACATGACATTACATGACGTAATAGAGAAATATATTGCACATGATATTGAACTTAATAAAGCCCATGATACTGAGATTAATATTGCACATGATGATGTAAAAAATAATTAGCACATGATGTTGAAAGTAGCATGATTTAATATATACAACTAACATCTAATTATACAGACCTGTGTTGAAAAATGATCCACAAAGTAAAATTAACTTTAAAGAAATCAATGCACATTTAAAAATACTTGTCAATCAGTTGGTTCAAATTAAAGAATAACTTCTGTATTTTTCAACCTGGGCCCTATTTCCCCTTGTGTACAGTATGTGTGTGTATGATTGAAAGGTACAACTCATTTTAAAACTGGTTCAGTATTGAGGGAGGTGGATGCAGCCGGCAGCCACGAAACGAGTTATAACAGTAGATATGAGGGGCAAATATGTCCCATAAAAGTTTGTGCATTAAACATGCTTTTTTTCACCACAGACCGGATCAGATCGCCAGTGTAATCTCTGTCAACAGTATGCTTCACTTACTGCTTGCTGTGTGTGACGACATCTCGCGGGATCTTTGTTGCCGGAAGAAAACAGGAGTCATGCTGAGAGGCGGTCTGAGCGGAGTTAGTTCAGTTGAAAGTTTTACTGCAACTATTGAAAACAATGGTTCGTGTTTGTGCTTAGCCAAATTGCAAGAACAAGATGTCACACAACACCCCGTACAGCTTTCATAGGCTGCTTTTGTCGGACGGCGAGATGCTAAAGTTGTGGCTAATTGTGCTACAATTGGACGCTAACACTCCTGTCCATACACTGTGCCTTGCAGACCATCAGGTCTGCAGTGCACACTTCTCCCAAGATGACTCCTGCCAGCCCAAGAAGAGAAGACATCCAATCCCGAAACACTTCACCAAACGCATATATTTACCTGGCTCCTCCTCAATGACGTCTCATGGTACCATGCAACTGAACTTTGAGTACAAGCGCCTCTCGTGCACTCTGAACTCTCTACTTCCCGTTTGGGCTCATGCACCCCGAGCCTCTGGGCCAGTGGCTTGCCACAGCAAATCAGAGACTCTGGTATTGAACAGAACTGCCATATTGCTTGCCTGCTGTTTATGGTGTCTGCTGACAGTGAGAATAAAAGTCATTACTGACTCACCTGGTTGTACTGTGTGCTGCAATTGGGTTCAGAACAGACCCGTTACAGGTGGCCAGTCCTACCCCAGCTCCTCCTGTAGAAATGCCCCCTGTTCACAAGTCCCAAATCTAGTGCCGGAGTCAAGTCTCAAGTCACTATGTGCGATTTAAGTACCCCTGTAGTCCAAATTATTTGAGTGTCCAAACTCTGAGTGTGAAAATGTAGCCACTATAAAGTGTCCTCAAAAATCCAAAATATAATAGAAAAGGTGTTGTATATGGCCTGTGCAGTACTTTCTGCAGTCTCACAATGTAATGTGTCAAGGTTTGTTTGTTTTTTAGACGCACGGCTTCTATATTTATAGAACTGTTACTTTATGTCATTTCTATTCAAACAGAACATTGTGGCAGAAGACACTCGTTTCACATGTTACAAAGCCCTCAGTCTGAGCGGACATCTTGACTTGTCACAGTGAGAAAAGCACAGGTGTTACCAGTGACATTAATGATGGCTCCATTTCATTCAAGTGTCAGTAAGCTGTGACAGTGAGCCTGCATGACTATTGGCAACAATAACAAGACCCTGAAACCGAAGCAGCAAAATTGAATTGATTCATTTTATTATTTACACATGTGGTTTTTGCACCATGACATGTCACATTGGCAGCCATGAAAAGGCTCGATTGTCTACAGAAGTCAGTGACAACCTCAGTGCAAATGGTAACTGAACTCAGCCTGGCTTAGGATTTGCCTTGAATAGTTTATTTTGCATACCAAATGTGTGATGTAGCATCATTCATTGCCTAATCAAGTAAAAATATTTTGAGTTGTATGTTTTAGTTATATGTTAAGCACAATATACTTAATCTAGATCCAGTATTATACATTCTGGATCCGGGTTAGGGGAATAATTCATCTGCTTTATTTTGGATATTTCTGTTCAGTTGTTTGTTGCTTTGGTTTCTTTTCATTTGTTAGTGTAATCTCAAGAGCATGCTCACATGAATGGCCAGAAAAATATGAAAGTGTCTGAAAAATGGCAGTGAGGGGATGGCATTGACACAAATGTACTGGTTAAGACAACTTACAGAAATGCCAGCTTTAAATGTTTCCTCAGCTTGGGAACCAGAGGGCAGCCAGTACACGTACAGTACAACCAGAGCAGCAGTTCACTTCCTAGGTACTTGCCCTTGAACAAGACACTGACAGTGTTGCCAAATTGGGCACTTTTCCACCCAGTTGTGCTGTTTTGGGTTGCATTGGGATAAAATGGGCTTGGGTGGTTGGACAGGATTTGGGCTGGTTAACATAAATTGGTCTGGTTTCTAAATAAATTATAAATTATACAATGTTAAAAATATTCAGAAATTGTGATGTACATTGTTTACCTTATACATTTTGTGTTTATTTGATGTATTTTTGTATGTTTATCTATTCATGTTTTGTGTGTTTATTGCTGTTTTATTACATGTGCAGCCCTTTGAAGCATGATCTGTGATTATTGGGGTTAAAATAAAGTTTGACTCAACTTAAATACTCAGCACAACTTGGATATGAACTAACTTTTTCATTCTGCTGAGAGGAGATATGTTACCATCATTACCCATTTCTCATTATTGCAGCTTACCCTATAAACACACGAACTGTGGTGTTTTTGTTCATCTGTATTTTCGTTGTGATAGAAACCTCTGTGCTTACAACATCATTATTTATTTGGTTTTTGACAAGTCTATAGCATTGCATGTACTTTTCTGTCTCTCCCTCTTCGTCTGTGTATGTCACGGACACTTTAATTGGCACAATGTAAAGGCTTGTTGTGGTTTGTTGATAAAAACTATTATTTTTGTTTTTTGAGCTCTCACAGTTTTTTCATTATTTTGAAAAAGAAAGTAGTTTTATAGTTACATTGTGCAATGTAGCCTCCTATCTGTGTTCTAGTGCACTAGTGAACACTTGAATTGTTGTTTTATTATTATTCCATATTGACTGAAAAATTGTGAGGAACCACAATAGCTGATAATGCAATTACTTAAGAATTAATTTGTATTACTTATTTTGGCCAAATTTTAAGCAATTATTAAGCTGGAAAACATGAAACAATCTGGCAACACTGGGCACCGAATTCTTAACTGCTTGGGATGCCTGATTGTGTGGCAGCCCCATCACTCCAACACCTCTCCCACTCACTGTATGTCTATGGGTCCTGTGCATGTGTGTATGGCCGTCCTACAGCATGTGTTTATAATTAACAATGGAGTGAAAAAAATTATTTACCCCAAAGAGGATTAATAAAGTTTGTCATCTTCTTCATCTCCTAACTATCACTACCGCAGGCTCTGTGATGGCAGTAAGTGATGTACATCAGCCAACACTAGGGACGACACAATACCATATGTTGCCATGTCTGCAAAGTAACAGAGTGCTTAAATTATGTCTGCTGCTTAACTTTGAATACAAGCTTAAGTCAGAGTGCCAGCAGTAGTTTATTTTACTGACATGTTTACGGAGCATTCGACCAGAAATATTTCTTTAAAATACACAGACTGAACGATAAGGAGTCAGGATGGCAGCCTGCCACCACCAGCTGTGGTTACATTATGTTAGCCTAAACACAGTAGCATTTGGCACTTAACGATTGCAAATGTGTATTTCAGGAAAACAAAAATAACACTTTGGATATGTTGCTACTGACACATTAGCTAGACTTGAACCTCGCTCAGTGTTTCCGAAAGTTTGATGGCACATTTTGCATACTGGTTTTTGCAAATTTAATATTAATCACTGATGATCTGACTTGAATGGAAAGTACTTCCATATATGATTCTTACTTTTTTCCTGCATTTGTTGCCATCTTCAACCTACTGTTGGTCTTCTTCTGTGGGCGCTCTTCTTCTTCTTTTGACATTTAATGCCAGACTATAAGAGCGTATATGCTGCCTCCATCGGGTCTGGAAGACTTGCATCCCTGGTATCTATGGGACTGTGGAAAAACAAGTACCGTCACATTTTCAGAATATTTGGCATCGACTTGGTATCAAAGTACCAGTTCACGAGACATCTCTGGACAATATGATCAATTGTGATTATCAGGGTAGCATAGGTTGACCAGAAATCCTGAAAAAATCATGACAGTCATGAATAACAAGGTATTGTCTCAAATTTGCCCTGAAAATTAACTGTTATAATAATAGATAATCTGAATGACTTATGAATCTGAAAAGTCACTTTTCTGGGATGTAATTCCTGCTTTTAGTTGTTCAAAAATGTCCTGTTCATTTTTGGAAAATATGTAAGGGTATTATTGATGTGTTTTCACTTGCCTATTGCGCTGATTAGGTTATCTTTAATAGCTGATTGTTGATGTCATTGGACTTGCATTAAATCAGATGATGGGCAGTGCAGCCAGGAGGAATTTGCGATAAAAATATCTATAAAATGTGTTTGTAAACTTTTACAGGTTAATGTAAATCTTATATGCTAGCAAAAACATTTAAAATGACTGTAACACACCTGTTACCTGTTTGAAAAGGCATCTTGTAACATGCTTCATATCATCCTCAGACACTGTAATCCTTTCACCCTTTCTTATCTAATCACCCTGTGACTTTGTTGGAAATATTTGCTCTTCAATCAACAGAAACTCAAGAATGAACTTAGATCAGAATCCATTTGGTTGATTACAGCTGGTTGAGTGATATACTCCTGCAATAGTTGCGAATCATTTCCCTCTAATTTCCATTATCAGGTAAAATTGAAATGTTTGTTATTGAATTATTGAACCTAAGTTCACTGTAAACATGAATTAGCATCTCATCATGCATAGAGGGTAGCTCGGTGCCAGCTCCATGCAGGAGATAATGTAGATACAGCTGGTTACCATTTTTTAGGTAATGACACAAAATATTAACAAGAAAGTCGTTTCGTTCTCACAACAAGGTTTCTGGCTTGAGGTACAAAAATACTTATTCTGTAATCAATACAACAAGCTGTCCAGCTGTTTTTCCCCATCATAAAATAATTACTTTGTCAACATAGGCTAACATCGGACATGACACAGCAAGTGGACACAAGGACAAATGACAGCAATGTCTGATTTCAGGAAATTGTACATGAAAAGGTAGATCTAAAAGAACAGTTTGATGTTTTAGAGAAAATTACTTCTGTGTAAGACAAGAAACTAGAGGGTCTAAGCAAGGCAGGCGGGCAGACGGCTCAGAGATGTTGTCAATGATTTAAAAAGTTGATTTATTTACACAATGAAACCAAAATCCATGTGAAACAAAAAAGAAGAGAAAAACAAGGAGATAACCTGGCTGAACTGAGGAATTCAAAACTCATAACTCCTTTTCTCCTGACTGACAAACAACAGGTCTATTAAACAGGCCCCACAATCTACAGCACTATCTGTTCAGTCAGGTCTGTCTGATTCTCCCGTGATTCACATATTCACATTGTTGTCCTCTGTAGACTTATCATGTTGTGCACATTAATTAGCAGAAGATCCCAAGCCCATGGAGTATGTGTGCTGTGTAACTGATGTGATCACATTCTCTCAACTGCAGAAAGGACATGATTGATGATGTCAGCAAGAGCATTAAAAGCACCCCTTTTTAACCCCTGAGACATGGTGGTTTACTGTACTGGCCTACTGGGCCCAGGCCCAAGGGCCCCTAAGGCAGAGCTTCTGTGTTAAGGCTGGGTGACATGGACAGAATCAAGTATGTTATTTTGACCAAATACCTTGATATAAGGGGTGCAATGGTTCACAGTTGGTCTGTGGCCTGTATGGATCGCTCCCCACAGTACGACCCATATGTGATCTGCAGACTGAACGTAACCATCGTGTGTGAAATACAGTTTTACCGTTGCAGTTAGTTTTTAAAGTAACAACTCGCTCAATCTCCGATGCAGAGGAAGAAGACGAAACAGTGAGAAGACGAGACAGATGCAAGCTGTGTTTAATTATGAAGCGCTGTGCTGTAGGACATAGAGTCTTGAAAAAGGAAGAGCGACTAATTTAAAAGCCATCTTTCACCTCAATCGAGTGAAATCCCGACCATGATTTGGGACTTTTTCACTGATTTAACTGACAAACTGGACATGCTTGTCACAGAGATAGATCAGAAGATTGGGATGTTTATTATAACTTCAGCGATGTCTGCTGCTGCTTTCCCTCTGACATACAGCTGTCACTCACAGCAGCAGTCACAGCAGGCCTACAGCCTGTCTGTGACACAGCCTTAAGCGTTGATTGGCTGTTATTCATAACGTGCAACCAGTCAGATGGTGCTGTGGGCGGGACACTGAGTAAGACTCCAGAGTGTAGAAATATTGTGCTTTATAGCAGATAAAATGTGTATCTATTATGTGTATTAGAGTATACTATAATACCGTATAGTATTGGTAGTATACTGTATTATTATTATTATTATTATTATTAGTAGTAGTAGTAGTGTACAGTATTTACTATTACTATGATGGTAACTACAGACAGAGAGATGTGGCTACACAGGAGCTTTTTTTTTGGATCCAAAACAATCTGTGACTCAAAACTGTCTAAACAGTGAGTTTTGTGATCCCTTACACGCCCACTTGAAATAAATATTCATCAATATTGCAGCAATATTGTAGGAATGAGTATTGGTGCTTTCAGACAATATTGATAAAATGAGATTTTTGATAAATAATCATCAGCCATGTGGATGTTATGGTTTATTACTTGTTGTGGCAGGCAAAGGAAATAAATACGTCCATTTCATCTGGAATTAGTGAATTTCTCAATCAACTTTACGTCTCCTTTGGTTCAAGAGGGACGTTGTTTGTCTTGTATGTTGTGCTTGTTGTTAGCTTAGCTAACATGAGTTTCTCTGTGACCCGTCAGCCCAGAGTAAAATATGAGGCTTGACTGAGAGAATGGCAGGTGCATAGCGCGTGCAAACCTCCTGCAGTCAGTCACAGCACATAGGTGCTGATTAAAGATGCAGTGTGTGTGTTGATCAGCCTCGTTTTCATTCCTTTTACAGACACCACTTCTTTCGTCGGGTCCTCAGGTTTCACATCCGCTTGAAGACGTCTGCTCTCCACCCCAGTCTCCCACAAGAAGCTGTTATTCCTTCATTTAGCTAACAATATGATCACATTTGGTTTAAATCTAGATTAAATGAAACTGCAAGTAAATTCGGCCTTTAACGTTGTTATTTAGACTGGTGAGATTTCACCTAAAATCTGTCTTTTGAGCAACTTCAACATGATGAAGCACGTCCTTGTGCGGTCTTAATTCCCAAGCTTGACTTCTTATTCTTAGTGAAAGGGCAGTAGGTCCAGCAAGATAATTCCAGCACTCACAGGGGAAGATTAACAACCCCACAGAAGGCTCGGCTGTAGCTTGTCAATCAGGGAACTCACTGCTCCTTTTCACTGCTTTGTTCTTTGAGCTGATCCAAAGGGCACCTACTCATTTCCATCACTTGCAACTCCCTCAGAATATCCTTGCTGAAGTGCTCCAATAGAAAGAATTGAGGATGAAAAAACGCTGCCGCAATTGTAACACGAAAGAAAGGGATAGTTGTCATTCATCTCATGATCTCATTGCTCCACATGTATGAGAAGCAATGCTTTAATAAGGGAAAGCAAGGAGAAGATAAGGAAATGGCGTGGAAATTACATTTGCTATACAACCATTTGTACCAGTCACAAGATAACGAAGGAAAATTCTATTCACATTATCGTCCTCTGCAGACTTATCAAGAGCCAATTGCAAATTTATCCTGCAAGCCCATATCACGCACATTAATTAGCAGAAGATTCCAAGACACGGAGTGCGTTTATTGGAACGTTTGTTAGATATGTGCTGTGCAACTAGTGTGATCACATTTTCTCTATTTTAACTGTTAACACTTGTGAAAAATCATGAGGAAAAATCAAAGAACAGAGATGAGGAAGTCTTCAATTGAGCACAGTATTCTTTGAAAACACCTAGATGACATATTGTCATATTATGTTAAAGGAATAGCCCAGATTATTTGAAGGAGTTTGAGGGCTATGAGGTACTTATTGATAGTCATTGATAGTAGAGTATTTACTGACAGTAGACACTTGCTGGACCTTAACTATGTTACATATGTTACGCAGCAATGGAAGTCATGTTCATAATGATACTTAAGTTGCTTTAAACTTTAAATAACTCTACGTTTAGATTTCATTTCACACAGGACTCAACCCCAGGCTCCTAGGTGAAAGTCCTGTGCTTGTTTGAGCCATCCATCCAGCCCAGGAGATGACCACAGCCCTTAAAGTGATATTCCACCCCAGAACGATAATCCACTCAATATGTACTCACCCCTATGCTGATGTGAGGATGGGTGAAGATCTTCAGTTCACAAAACAATCCTGGAGTTTCAGCAGAAAACAGTGTTGTAGCCAAATCCAGTACAATGTCAGTGAATGGTGACCATGTAAAAAAAGTAAAAAAAAAAAAAAAAAAAAGAACACAAAACAAACACAAAATGTCTCCATCCTGCTCGTGTGGTGTAATCCAAGTGTCCGTGAGCCGCGACATTAAAATTTGACCACAAAAGACGCCATTTACACCATGTTTTTAGCCGAAATGTCAACTGTAGCCTCTCAGACTCGAGCCAGATGCACAAGAGATCTCACAATATTTTCACACGTGCGTCCATTAAGATATACGAAGTCTCGCGATACATCGACGCCATGTTTACATGCTACCTGGGAGGAACATGTTTTTCAATCAAAATAAGAATAATGATGTAAAAATGATCATTACCTCAAATATTGCAAATCATGTAGCAGTTGTAATATTGGTCAAAATAATCAATTAGATATTTTTTCAAAATCGCTCAGCCCTAACTGGGGCAAGGGTTAACTTACTGTATAGCAGGCTAGCTGGTCCTTTGTCAGGGCTGGTTCCTACTCTTGTTTTCATACAAAAGTCTTTGAGCTGGAAGGTGGTGGCACTGTAGCGTGTCGTCAGTGGAGCTTTCCAAAAGCTGGTATCTCTGCATCATTCAGCTGCCATGTGCTCCCCACACCTGAAGCCTGTGACTCCAGTGTTCAGTGCACACCTCACAGTGATGTCATTTCCACAACACACAGCTTAACCACACCTCATTATTATTTTTCATAGAAAAGTAGTCCAAAGTATTTGAGGAAAGAGGAAAAAAGAGGAACTATAACCCTGATATCATTCTTCGCAACTGACTGATAAATTCCTAACAATACACATCCCTATATAGTGTCCACAACTTACAGATTTTCTTTAGGTTTCTAAAATATGTTTTGCTGCTGACCTTGTCCTCAGCAGTACATTGCTTAGACCCCTACAGAAGCTACACAACGTGTTTCATGTTTTCACGTGGTTCCCAATGCACTGACTGATGCAGCTCAGTGCCAGACATCACAGAGGACTGGAGGACAATTACAGTTTGAAAGCAGCACACTGGGTGGTGTTCTCCACAAAGAACTAACTACATCTAGCCCATTCTTCCTATTTACTGTACATCCTGCAGGGCCACTTACTGGTTGATTCCAAAAGGCTTGGCACGTCTGCCCCACGGTTTTGATCCGTCCTCCACACGTCTGTGGCCCCCACCAGCAGCGTTTCAGAAACATTTCAGCAGCGGAGCCTCATGTCCGCTTACTCAGGATTAGTTGTTTTGGTCTTCTTTTCGTGTTCTTCGTGCTTCTACCATGTCTGTCTTTATGATTGCAAGTCTGCACAGGGTCTTTTATTTTAAAAATTGATTGGATTCTCTCTACTTTTTCTGTGTCTGACTTCCTGCCCGCTCGATCTGCTCTGTGGAGATCGACGTGGCCTGCTGGTGGAATCACAAGCATTGTGTAGAATAGCTGTGATCATCTCCGGCTGCCGCGGCACCACCGTGACATGACGCAGCTGTGTCTGGTGGAATTAGGCCGTTAAGGGCACCCTGTGTCTTTGTTGCCACCACAAGCCCACTGTTACACAGCAGGCAGGAGGTCAACTACAGGGACAGATACAGAAACACTGCTGTAACACTTAATTTTGTGGTCTTTGTTTAAATGTTTTTACTCAGAACTAGCAGCACATGCCCACGGGGGAAAACATTGATTTTGGTAGATATTGCAAGTTTTGACATGGAGATAGTAAGAGCCAGAATACATGTAGAACGCAATTTTTTTTTTTATTCGAATTGTACAGCAAAGAAAGTTGCTTCAAACAAAAAGGCTGTTGGCTGTGCATCTTCAGCTCATCTTGCATGATCAATTCGTATCCGGTTATAAGGTCACACAGCTCTCATTTGAGTTTTTGAGCTGATGGTGCCTGACCCAGTTGCTGGCCCTGTTTTTAGATATCAGTAGTAAGCCCACACAGCTCTTCAAGATCGTACATATTGGAGAAAAATGTTGGTAACACTTCGGGAAATCAGACAGGATGAAAATAACAGGTCAGATCAATGGTGCACAGCATCAATAAAGTGTACAGTGGAATGCCAGTGGAAACATCCGCGAGTAGGCGCTTTCACTCAAATGTAATACTTGAACCACAGCAACACATTAACTACAAGATGTGACAGATTATCAATAACCCTGTTTTATGACTTGTCAGAGGATATGACAGAGAACTCTGCCAAAACAGATGGCTCATGTTGTTACATTCTCACATTTGTGTTAGCTGCCTGTGTGAAAATTTAAAATTAGCCATGTTTTCTGTGACAACAGGGTGAAGTGTGAAGGTCTTAACCAGGTGCAAGCGCCTTCACTTTATTCATATGTGTCAAAAATACACATATACGTGGTATTTTTGGCATTTTCATTTTCTAACTTCTAACTTCTATGCAAGTTACGTAGTTAGTTGGTGGAATCAGCTAATGTTTTCTCATTAAAGGGACAATTCACCCCAGAGTTTTGGAGATGTCAGCAGTGGAAATGTCTGACTTCTCTCCAGTTTAATGGGACTAAATGGTACCCAAGTTGTGGTGCTCAAAGCACCAAAAATACATTTCAAAAATTAAAAACCAGTGTCTCTTTCCAAAAGTCATGACCCAGTTCTTTCTGCAGTACCAGAACTACTACCAGAGTCTACCAGAACTAATTTCTTTCTTTCTAGAAAGAAAGAAAGTAGTTCCCACATGAAACTGCTCACAACAAAATCTGTGGATTATCTTGAGTAACTAATTTTTGCAAAATCACACTGGGTTTGATTTTTCAAATGTGTTTTTGTGTGTCATTTAGTCCCATTATATTGGAGAGAAGGCAGCTATCTCTACGACCAATACCTTCAAAACTCAGCAATTCACACCAAAAAAAAAAAAAACAACTAGATGGATAAATGGTTCTACATGTATTTTGATTTGGGGTAAACTGTCACTGTAATTTAAAGTAAATATGCTATATTTATTTATTCAAGTTAATTAAAGGTAGAATCAGCAGGATTTGTCTCATTCCCAGGACATCAAATACAGACATTTTGCGCTGATAAAGCGTCCTTGCAACTCATGACTTTACACAATGGTTTTTTTTAGGAAAATGTTGCATATTATACCTTTAAATGTAAACTTTGTAGTATGAGATCTTTTAACTTTAAGTCTTTTGACTTGAAATGATGGCTTGAATTAATGTACGATACAGAGTTAATTAACTCATTAAATTAAGTCTCAACGGAAACTGGTCAGCATATTAGCAAGCTTACCTGCATGTACTGTTTAATAGTTAAAACTGAGACCCTTATTTTTAAGAGTTTGAAGACAACATATGATGAAAACTTGATGTGTCTCTAATACACTTTAAGTCATGATTGCAATTGTTTTCACAATAATCAAAATGTTGCAAATCACAATAGTTAGTATTGAATTCAGTCCCTTACACCCCCTTATGTTTAAAGTTTAATAAATTCACT
This sequence comes from Lutjanus campechanus, assembly GCA_027495735.1. Classification (NCBI taxonomy): domain Eukaryota; kingdom Metazoa; phylum Chordata; class Actinopteri; order Lutjaniformes; family Lutjanidae; genus Lutjanus; species Lutjanus campechanus. The sequence continues at coordinate 51,557 of JAJHUR010135243.1, forward strand.
GGGAGCAGTTTCACATATTGTCTTAGTGCCAACGCTGGAACAAAGTAGCTCCAACAAGAGCAGCTGCAGCTGCGAGTTTTTTTGTGTGTAATGAAGAATGACTTCTCAAACTGAGAAAATGGAAAAGGAAGTTGGATTTGTTTGTTATCTTTGTCAGTGTGACTGAAACGTTGTTGGTTCAACTTAATATCTTGTGCTTATTGAATATATTTACAGAGGTGCAACTGAATTAATATCAAGTTTATCTGACTAGAAAAGTCAACTTTTTTTTTATTTAAAACAAATATAATTGCTCTGCATAACGGAACATAACACTCATCAGTACAAAAGACACAGAGACAATGTCAGAAAACTTCAGTTCCTGTGAAAATAAGTCAAATTCACTAGCTTGTGGACATCAAAATTTAAGGGGAAGACTACAAGTATTGCCTGTGTATCCAAAGCCTGATTGTGCCACAGACCCCATTGTTGTCCAGAAACTATTAAAAACTTATCAGTAAGTCATGCTGTTACACAGGGTGCTATGTTCTTTCAGAACCATGAACATGAGAAAGGTAGTTTATGTTGAAGTCACTGCCACATACCCCATCCCTGTGCTCACTCGTGCGACAAATAGGCTATGTATTCTTTTTTATTCTATTATTGTTTCTATTCTGCAGTGCCCAGATGTTTTAGGAAACTACTTGCTCTTCTTTGACTGTTACAATAACTTTTGTATTGTCTTTTGTGTTTGACTTTCTTTTTTAACTTTTGTATTGTACTGTTCACTGCGACATATGTTTGACTATGCCTTTTTAACTTCTGCATTGTCCTTTGTGCTGTCTATTGCAGTGTTGCTCTTAGCCTGTGAAACACTTGCCCTCTGGGATTATAATAAAGTTTGAACTTGAGCTTGAACTTGAATAATGTATCTTTGTGAGCCATTTTTTAAAAAGATTTACATCTTCAGCAGGAAAGATTTTGGCTCACAGAGGACTACCACAGACAGAGTAGGCAGGTTGGAAAGCATCAAAGATGATATATCACATTGTTGGTGCTGGTCTTTTTATGGGATTTATTGACAATAGGCAAAATATAGAAAAAAACACCATCCCTCAGACATTAAGGAGGGGAGTGCTATGACTTCCAAGTAGCGAAGAAAAAGAACAGAGCTTAAAAAGCAATATATAAAACCCTAACCTTCAAAACTATAGTACTGCAGTCCAGATAGCGAGTTTGAGCCAAAGACGGTAAATAGATTGAATCCCTATTTAATATACGATTTTAATCTCAATTTTAAAAAAAATCAAAAGCCCCCTGCTCCAAAAAACTCACTCTGGAGTTGAAGCTCAGTGACTGCCAGACTCCATTTACATATTCCTTAATTTAACCATTACAAACATCTGCTCTTTTTAAAAAAATAATTACTTCTTATGGCTTATAAATAGACACTTGCTCACTCAAGAAACATTGGGCATTCATTTGTGCTCTACTAAACATGAAACAGTCAAACAATAATAGACGTTCCTGACAAGAACATAAGTTTCACAGAAGAACTTGCTGGTTGTAGCGTTGTTGTTGTTGTTGAAGCCAGTATTTCATTTCATTTCATTTATTAGGATCCCCATTAGCTGCAGCCGTAGCAACAGCTATTCTTTCAGTTTAGCATGTTTCCTTCTCTGATGATTACAGTCATTTCCTGATTTTGTACAGTAGATATATAAATATATATGTTTAAGACTTTAAGATTCAGTTGTGCTATCAGCACATGGAAGCTAAAACTTATCCGTTGTGAAAGTCAGATACAACATTTAGTTCAAATCTATTAACTTTTAAGATACTGAGTCAATTTATGAGGTCACTAAATGACACAACAAAGAAGGGCTGCCACCTAATAGTTGACCTAACTGTCAGCGCCAAGAGTCATTTCCTTTATTTGTTTGTTGCAGGAAAAAAAACAAAACCTCAAACTCCATTTGGGAGCTGCACCTCAACATAATGTCTGGGGGATTGTTGCCACATTGACCTTTTTTTCTGCTGCTAACTGCTCTGTAGCTGCCATCAGCAAGTTAGAGAAACCTGAGGAGATTTAACTTTATAGCAGCTCTGACTGGACTCCAGGGATGATGAAGACATGGCGGGTGCAGGCAGGGGCAGGATGCATGAAGCGGTCCAGGAGCAAGTTTGAAACTTGGCAGATCAGGCAGCAACACTAGTGCAGGGCAGTAATGCATTGGCAGGCAGGGGAGAAATGGGAGGTTCAGCAGTTTAAATAGACTGCGAGATTGTAAGTGTGCGTTTGGTATGTAGAAATGAGAATGAGGGATGTCACGTGAGGTTGGTGGAGCAGCTTGAGTTGACTGCCTGAAGTAGCTCGCAGGCGTCGCCACATTTGTGTGAGGTTATACTGTGTAGAAATAAATTAATTAATGTTTCTGCTTTTTGGTTGTTCTGACACATACAGAGTGGTTGGCTTTGTGCGCAAAAACTATTTGTCAAAATAATGAAATGAATATCATAACAACAACAACAAGTGGACTGTTGGCTTAAACTGGCGACTACTGGTCGACCAGGAAAATCTTTAGCTGTGAGCAGCCCTGCAACAAAGCATACTGAATTAGCTGCACCTGATTTCACCAGTGACTGGCTGCTTCTCTATAGCAACGGCTGCTAAGACTGATGGTATTGCAGTATGTAGAGCCATCCGCTATAAGAAACTGTTGAAAAAAGATGATTTCTTGTAATTGTGCAAAGGTATGTCTGTGTGAAATGATATATTGTGAGCACATTAGCTGCCAATGTGTGTTTGGAGAGGGTGGGTGAGGGGAATCTTGTTTAAAAAAAATAAAAATGGAGGATAATGTTTTGCATCTTTTAAGCTATACTGTACTGTTCCTTTAATTGACATGAAAAGATGATTCTCAGAACCAACATTTAAATGATTTAGACTGAACATGTACCTATAGGATTGTTAGTCATCCAGGAGACCCCCTGTCTTTCTGTCTTTTCATCCATCCATGTTCTAAACTCATTTATTCTTCATTTCTGTGCTGATCAATATTGGAGATATCAGTAAAAGAAAACTGTACAAGGGGAAAATATTTCAGTTGTTACTTTACAACTCTCCTCACCTCTCTCGCTGCCATATTGAGGAGAGGAAGGTGTTCATACAAATTTCACACAATAACTCATTGTATCAGAGGGGCATATGCCCAGAGCTACCTACAGTACATACTGGTGAAACAATACCTTCTCCTGGACACTGCCTCTGACTGCATGTATCAGATAACAACACTGCCATCTGCTGCCTCCACATTAAATCCTGATGGGTTATCATTAGACCAGCTTCCTTTTAAAGCCATTCACAGATACCCTGAAAAAGACATTAAGAAATTATTTTAATAAGTGGTTATGTCAAGGTGCTTAATGAATGGTAATAAGCCTTGTTGATTACAGTGACTTCTCCTTCCTTTACGCTCCTGCTCTGGTTTTCTGAGCCAAGCTCTGGGGCTCCCATGATACAGAGCAGCAGCCACAGCTCACTGCAGCTGAGAGATCAACCCCAGCACCAATAATCTTCCCTCGGCTTCATCACTGAGTCACTGCAAGGCTTCCCAAGGCATTTCTATGGAACTAAATTTGCTTTTTGGCGCAACATGTTCAATATCAGTCTGCTGGATAGCGTTAAATTAGTTTTAATCCTGGAAGCTGTGACTTTTACATGAAAGTTTAAAGTCGGCTTTTAGTCAAGGGCTCTGCAGGGATGTCAATTTACCAAATCCCTAACACATGACAAAGCTCCTGTATCCATCATTTGCCTCCAAAACCCAGAAAGCTTTTCAGTTTCTTAGTACAAACTCAGGCCACTGAATAATGACAGGATTTTTGAAATCTCTGAAAGTCTAGTCTTCATTTGGTCCCAGGAAAGGCAGGGTGGGATTAGATGAATATATTCAGTATATGTCTAAAAATTGCTAAATGAATACTGACAGTTTTTTATTATTTGTTCACAGTCAAGCAATTTATGCCACCTGCAAACTTGTACAACTTTCACAGTTGTCGGATTGTACTGATCACATTTCTCTGTCTTATTATGCTGCATCTTTAAGTTGTTGTAGTTTATATAATACAAGACATTTCATAATAAGGAACCCCTGACAAGTCTGTCTGGTCTCCAACTACGTTTAGTCAACACAACACACGTACAAAGTGATTCAGGAAAAGACCAAGCGTGAGACAGGAACAAATTCATGGTCATGTGTCATGCACTCCAGAATATGATGTGTAGTCCATGTTTTTAACTGTCTTTACATATATGTGAAGGTATCTCTCATTATTAGCTACAATATGAGAAGGTAGCTCCAACTAAGAAAATGAAAAATCTACCTGTTTTGCTCACCTGGCTGTTGAAGATAATTTGCAGTTTCTTTCCAACTCCTCTCTTTCTCGTGGCTTGGAGGAAACATGAAACAGGTATTGGTGCTCCTGCCGAAGCCCATTTCAGAAATGGAGAAAATAGTTCCACTATTTCCGCCATTTCTTGGGTCCAAGCACATCGAGCGTTTCTTGGAACCATGCTTGCAGATGTTCACCCACATCGTCGCCCACATCTTGCACTCTTATAAGCTTTAGGTGATCGCAGCTATGATAGCCAGTCAAAGCAAATTTTACACCACAGGATTTGGAATCGCAGACGGGTCCAGACATTGAGCATCTGCGACACAGTGCGTCAATGAAATTTACTCATAGCAATCATCGCTCACGGGTGCGAGCGCTGGTTTGCCTCATGAGGCTTTTGTCTGCAAGCTTCAAAAACCGTTGGTGAGTGGAAAATCAGGGCTGAAATCGTAAAAACTGCACCAAGAAGTTGTGGAAGTGACGTCATGCATTTCTCCTCCCAAAAGCTAATGTTAGCCACTGAGGCTACGATACCTGTATATTTTCATACTGGGATGTGGTTGCACGAGCAACAGATCTTGTTCATTCTTTCACTTCCCAGCTGATAAAAAGACCAGGAGTTACTGATAAAACACTTTAGGTAAGATAATATTACAAGGGACAACTGTTGATGTTGATGATGTATATTGTGTGAGACAAGAGATGTAGTTCTCTGAGCAGTAATCTAGACTACCATAGACTACGGTTAATATTTTTTCCGTAGTAAGGTCCCATGGGATACATCAGAAACGGAGGAGCTTTGCCTTTGCTACAGCCCTAGTTTAAATTATGACATTACCAGTTCAGAACTGGTAGATTGTATTTTTTTTCAAGTAGGATGGACTGGCTTTATTATACTGTCACTGGTTTCTTGCCTTTTGTATTGGACTTCTGTCTAGAAATATTTTTGTTCAGTTAAAATGCTTTTTGTGTTTGTTAAGCAGGACACCACCATGAGCTGAAAGTTAAACCCAATGGTAATCACTGTTCTGGTATGTAGGAATATAAAGAGCTAAAGACATGGAGCACGGCCTCTTGATTGAGATGTATCTCACCCTATCACGGGTTGCCAGTTCCCTGTCCTGTTCAGGTCTTCTCACAAACTTAAACTGACATGCTGCTTCTATTTTCTCTTCGGAGTGTGTGTGTGTTTCAACACCAGTAAGTACAAATAAGTTTCCTCTGAACTTTTGAAATGCATTCACAGTTACAACTCCATTCTACAAAAATTCTGCCTCCTTCCTGCCTGATAACCTCGGTGTTACATTATACCAGACAGGACACTGTGCCAACTACCCTTCGCCAGAGTTCATGTTTTCCATCCTCCATTATCTCAATGTGACTGCTCTAGGCTGCTGCACTGTCAATTATTCACAGTCCTTTTGTCTGAGTAGCCCTGACGCTCTGGCACTGGGAGTACAAGTAGACAACCTCTTTTCAGCTCCTGGCAGGCATCTGGCCTCTGCTGTCTGCTGACTGTCCATGCAGGCCAACTAAGGGTGGATTTCTTACTTTTTTACACTTTAAGTGACCTGCAAAGTACCTTTTTGGTTATTTTGTTCTCACTTAACTCACAAGTTTTTTTTTGTTTACGTAACCATTGGTTTGCATGGTACAGTCATGTAGGTCTATTTTTCCTCTGGCCTGTAGTGCTGTTTATCCATCTAGATTTTTGCGTGTGAGTTGCAGAGTATTGGGGAGATGTGGAGATGTTTGTCTTCTCTCCAACATAATGAAACTAAATGGCACTCGGCTTATGGAAATCAAAGCACCAAAAAAAAAAAAAAATACATTTGGAAAATTCAAAATCAGTATCTCTTTCCAAAAATCATGACTTGGTTACTCAAGACCTTGTTGTTGCCAGTTTCATGTAAGAACTACTTTTTTCTTTTAGAGAGAAAGTAGTTCTGGTCGATCGTACAGCAGAGAAAGAGGTTCATACGTGAAACTGCTCACAGTAAGGTGTGTGGATTATTTTGGAGAGAGAAATTTCTGAATTTTTTTATTTAAAAGATAAATAGTCCCACCAATCACAACACAACAATACTTAACTTACTTAGTTTGATTTTTACATCCTCAAAAAGAAACTGTATCTCCATTGTTCTTCCCTCCTCAGGCTGAGACTCATTAAAAAATGAAAAGTAAGCTCACAACTGCTGCATTTTAGGAGATACTGATTAGTGCCAAAAAGTAGTAAACCAGTCGACTAGTTGGCCAGAGAAGGGTAGGGTGAGTCTTCCCTTCTCTACAGAGTATCTTAAATTCAATTTATTTAACATGGCGGACCACAGATGAAGGACAAGTTTACAATGATCCACCATGTCGACTAGTGGCTTTGACTGTCAAATAGTCAACCAGTTGACTGTGAAACCCCTATTATATAGGGAAAAGAAAACAATGTAAATTTGAAAATACTCATCAAACAGTTGTTTCAAACGAAGGTACTGTCTCTCAGTGGCCAGATAATCAATCATACTTGAGGATTATGGGATGGCACCTGGACTGGTCAGTGCGTCCCTATGCCCCGACTCTAGAAATGCCCCTGGCTCCTTCTAGTTCCATTATATTGGAGAGAAGGCAGAAATCTCTATGGCCGATATTTCCAAAACTAAAACTAAAAAACAGTAGGTGGATAAACAGCACTGCAGGCCAGAGGAAAAATATGTTTTTATGATTTGGGGGTAAACTGTCCTTTTAAGATGAATTATTGGATATTCTGTATAACATATTGGAAAACTTTGTAACAAGAATGTATTTCTGTTTCCTCTGCCTTTAGGTGACTTTTCCTCCACTATCATTTCTTGCCTCTTGAGTTCAGAGGAGTTTGAGCTTGTTATATGGGATGTAACGGTCTCCCAGACCAGAACTATAGCAACTGCTCAACCAGAAATTTCTCTACTGCTCTCAGGAACTTCCCATTCAACACAGAGTCCTTGTATCTGTCCAGGGAGGTTCAGGCAGAGCTCCCCTGCTGGGGCTCCTTTGGGGCATTTGGGGGTCTGAAGTGTTGGAGAGTGAGTAACATTGTTTCTTTCATCAACTTCCAAAGTTTACAGAGGCTGAACCGGCTCTCTGTCCCCTGAGGGAGACTTATGTCTTCCTCGCAGAACTTGTCCTGGCTCAGAACTACACTACCTCAGAACTTTTGAGAACCTGGACCGTCTTGTGAAGTTGGACTTAAGTGCTTACGTCCCCCAGCATGACACGTCCGAGCACACTGTGATAATTAGGAGCCGGTCACTTCTATGACAGGATAATGAGGGAGTTGTTAATCACCACTTCTGCTTTTCAAAGTCCATGACTGCTCTTTGATATTTTAAGGCCTGTTATTACAAAGAGCAGATCCCTATTACTTTTTGTTGAAGACTCATTCATGGTGAGATAATAGATATAATTTTTAATAATTAACTACAGGTGGCAGAGTTTTCTTTTATACTGCAATCAGCACTGCAGGCTGGTCAGCGGGTCCTGTCATCCTACAGTAATTGAGAGGAAAAGGTGTCTTTCAACACAGTATGAAGGGGTGATAGTGACAGTAACTTTAATGCCGCCTCTTTTTCTCCCAGTCAGCCATGCTGGAGGAAATCTGGGTAAAAGCAGCTTGGTTTGGTTCCTTGGAGGCTACAGCATCAGAATCAGTAGCACTTAATGTTAAGGATACATGAATTATCATTAATGCCCTTGAAATATAAATGGTGACCTGGTTCGTCAGTGTCCTGTCTGGTATAATCACCCAGCTGATTTTGAATAGCTTAAGAAATCAAGTATATAAAAGTAGATGTTATTAGGGGCATGTCCACCCCACTGTCCCAGTGTCAAATATCACTACGACCTGAAAGATGGACAATCCATCGTGCAGCTTTACTATACATTTTTTTGTCCATTGCCTGGTTGTTGGAACTGACATGAGCCATAACTGATGGCCTGATTTGAACCGACAGAGTCGCTAAAAGTATGTTAGTAACTGACCACTGGGGAAAGTGGGGGGTGGTGTTGTTGGTGAGTTGGTTCGTATTTGTGTTAGACAAATTTGTGTGTTTTTTTAAACTGTATTCAAGTATGAAAGTACAGGACTTTGAGGGACTTCTGTTTCTCTAAATTTCGATAAGTAATATTTACTAGACCAACCAAAATTTGGGTGACACTATGGGACTAGCCCCCCAGAACAACATTACCTGGGAGAAATGAAAAGAGAAGATGCATGCAGAAAACACTACAAACTTCACCAACCCCTGCACCAACTGAGGATAAACACATGATGGCGAATGGTAAACATGAGGTTGATTCGCCTTTCCCTGTGAGGACACCCGAGTGAGTTACAAGTTTACAGAGAGTGGAAAAAGTTTATTTGAGGCTTTACAAAAACAACTCAAACTAGAGCCAGTTCTGGCAGCATTTGGAGTGAAAAGCAGTTATGATAGAGCTGTCAAACATGCAATATAATAAGATGTGTTTTGTTACGTTCGCAATAAGACAGATTTTGTTAAATTTAAAACATTATAGAGATTCTGATAAGGTGAACAGTGATCTCTGACATCCCTTTTTGTTTCTGTTTGTGTGCTCTAGGGTTTTTTTTGTTTGTTTGTTTGTTTGTTATTATGTGTATGTGACTTTGTAGAGATTATATACATATGAGAGATGTAACTGTAACACCCCCTAAACCATGTTTTTTTTTAAATAGTTCAGGGGTTTTTATGTGTATATTGTGTATTGCTGAATTTGACCAATGTTTTAATATATATTTTGAACTATTATGTCATATTGTTTCATATGATGAGCCACAAACATGATGGGTTTCATGAAAAAGTCATGCAGACCACTGTGTCTGGTCAGGATTCTGTCCATCATACAACAGGTACAGACTGTGTGGTTTTGATAATTCTCTTACCAGGCTTATGGTAATGTATTGAGCCACATGTAATATTCATAAATGAAATCAGAATGCTAATTGCTCTCACAGCAGCTCAAGAAAAAGTAAACTGAAAATCTGGTTATTCTTTGTGTGTCTCAGCATGTGCTCAGGGCTTTTTATGTCCTGAGAAGTAGTCTTTCAGGTCAAATCAATCGACTATCCTGTGGTGATTTAAGCCAAAGTCAGGCAAGCTAACTTAAAGACGATTTAAAGAGACAGCAGATGTAGAATTCTCCCACACATCCATATTTAATGTAACGTCACAGTTCACATCTAGTGATATAGTGTGATCCCGCAATGTTTGTCATTTCTCATAATTTCCTTTCTCTTCATCCTCAGATCTTGTCTTGTGTCAACAAAGCTCGACAAAACCATCAGCATGCAGTCTGATGTGTTACACCTTGTTCACTATCTACTGGTGAGACACATCATATAGTTAGATGGGATTGTATAGTTTGGGCGCTGTACAGGGCTGTTGTGGTGAGGAAGAGGGAATAAAAAGCAAATAAATGTGTCACAGGGAAACATCATTATGAAATATAACATTTTAAAAGGACATGTTGAAGTAAAAAATTCTAATAAAAAAAGAACTCAAACTAAATTTATACTGAGGATAAAAATTATAAAGCATTTCATGAGCTCAAGTATTTTGCATTTTATTGAATTGAAACTATTCTTCTTCCTCTCAGTATAGTTTATAGTAGACTTTGCAGATTTGTTCTTGGCTATTCTCTGATAACTCATCATCGTACAATATATGAAACTCTTAAGTTGCCCTCTCCTATCATAAGAAGACAGCAACACTGGCTGCAATTTATTTTTAAATATAGCGATTCTATAGATTCCGATTTAAAACAGTTTATGGCAGCGTTCTCCTCAAATGATCAATTAAGACACCACACAGCCCTTTTTTCTGTTTTCCTGCAGTCTCTAAGTCAAAAGTTAAGCAAGTCTTGATTGTTGTTTAAAGCTCCCTCTAGAAGAGGAGAAATGGAGAAATGTACTTGTGAATATTCTGTGTATCATCTTTCCACGTGTTCAAAAAACCCCTGTAGTACACGTGTGATATAACATGGCCTCACAAACTGCAAGAGAAACTCTTTCAACTGTTCTATTCTCATAAATATGTAATTTATTACATATCAAACGTCTCAAGAAATCCAAGTGGGAGAAAAGATTGAAAAATACTGAAATCAATGAAGCCACAATTTCCCATTGATGCCCGTGTTAAAAGTAAACTAATGTGTTCATGTCCTCTTCTCTGGTGTCCACACAGTGCTGTCACCACTCAACCAGAAACTGTGTTTTGTGTGAGACACGGAGTTGGATACAGTACAGTGAATGGGCAAAAGGAAATTGATCCAGTGGGTTTCTTTTCTTAAAATATCTTTGTGATAAAACAAATTTCGTTTGGTTTTTAAGATTTACATGTTCATCATTGCCAACACTGATGTTGATTATTGCCAGTTTGGCAGAAATTAATATTTTTGAAAGTGATATAAAAGTGCTATTTTAAGTGATAGTTGAGAGTGATGTTGATTATTTTAGGGAACTAGAATTACTGCCTCACAGTTTCCATTGACATCCATGTCTGTACAGGATCATATAATGTATGGATTGAAGACTTTGAAGGAATTAAAATGTATGAACCTAAGTATATGAAGTGTTTTTTTGTTGTTGTTGTTGTTGCTAAATTGAAGTTATAACTGTTTCAACACGCACGATTCCAGTGAATATTTTCCTGTTAGAAACATGCTGTCTTCACATAGAGAGGATTTTTGCAGAGGAGTACAGAGAGCTGAGCATTATGATATCGCAGTGAAGTTGACCTTTGACCTTTTGGCTATAAAATGTCATCACCTCACTATTTTATCATACAAGACATTTCTGTAATTTTTTTTGTCAGAATTAACATATGAGCTCCTGAGTTATGGCAAAAAATATGTTTTGTGAGGTCAATGAGACTTTTCACCACCAAAATCTAAAATCAGTTCGTCCTCGAGTCCAAGCGAACATTTGTACCGAATTTGAAGAAATTCCCTCAGGGTGTTCTTGACATACCACAGTCACAAGAATGAGACTGACATGAAGTCACAGTGACCTTTGGACGGACGACCCTAAAACCTAATGCCTCAGCTGTTGCTGGCACAGAGGAACAAAAAGTGGCACCAGGGTGGTACGGTTAACAAACACTTTTGAACCACCACTTGACTCTCTTAGAACTTTTTATATGCTTTAGAGGAGAGCAATAAATATTTGTCATATTTTTTATTGTAATTTGTTTGAGGTCAATTATTTTTATCTCATAAAATGTCTGTACTTAAAAAGGCATTTTTTTGTAGGATCATATTTAGGCATTTCTCAAAACTTTCACTTCATACGACTCCTTAAGCCTTTTTTTTTGTCTCTGATTCAGAACACACTGATGACCCAAAATCTACTGAGTCTGTTAATGCTGGAATTTGTGTGGGGCTGACTCACACGTCCTGGTAAAATACCTAAACAACAGTCTTGTTGTTATAGGATCAGTTGTACATGTCTGTAATAGAACCTCTAAAATTCAGTTTTAGAACTTTATTACCTAATGTTGTCACTGACATTTATATAGTCTATGAATAAATGATCCATGAACAGGCTCTGCTTGGAGCATGAACTCTGACTTCATGTCTTTATGTGATATTTCTTGCTTTTTGTTTGTTTTTGTTTTTTTGTCACATTTGATCTTGTTGAATTATCTTATTTTTGTCTAAACAAAACGAGGCAGTACATCTCAAATTTTCCCTAATAAAAAATTCACATTACATGTATTTTAGCCAATGCCTTGCTTACTTAATATTGGTAATTCTGGACCTCCGAACTTTTGGCAGAACCATACACTTTTGTTGCAGGTTTTCAGCATTACAGCAGTTATCTGAAGTACAGCAGTGTCTGACTTTCCACCTCGCCCTTCATTTTTAAAAAAAACAGCCTGTTTCCATGTTCCCTAATTACCCTCTTTTCATGAAACTATGTAAGAAACTAGAATTTATATCTTTCCATTTCCTTTGACATGTAGAGTCAAAGCAAAAGACAAAGACATTTTGTAGATTCAAAATTTATTCTTTTAATACATACATATTATTCAGGATGTACAACAGAGGACGACCGGATCAGTAATGGACGAGTGGTTCGTAGTTCACTCAGGGAGCAGGCCTGTGGACTCACTTCAGCCAGATGTATTTGTCTCCGACGTCTGCATTATAACCAGGGGCATACTTCTTCCCAGGGAGCTACAGAGAACAAAAAAGATAATTAAAGTAAAAGGAACAAGACTTAACACTCAATACAACAGAATCACATACAAACAGCTTTGGCTTGTTGGGAAAAGTTAATTAAGTGTTGAAGGAGTTGGTAACAAAAGCATAATTTTAAATCTAAAATTACCTGGTTCTAATTGAAATAGCTGAAAGCATCTAATCAAGATAACTGGAATGCCTGCAGAGTTAAATTTGATGTTTTTCAGGCTAAATGTACAGCTATTTAATACCAAGTAAAGCAGGTAGGCTGTTTATTTGATCAACAGAACCAACAGAATTACTCTTCATTACTTTCATTGTTAATGAATCAGTCTACTCATGTGTTGTTAACAGCTTCACGTGGAAAACCTTCAGGGTTTTAAACTGTTAAACAATATTTTTGTATAAAATGCACAATGGAAGCTGCAACACATCAGTGTTGCAAACGTCCTTCCGTGACTTTACTTCGTCGACTCAAATGTGCTGAGGGAGATTACGCCACCGTGTGCCACAGTTCTCATTCGCTCCACTGAGAGCCGGGCTCAGAACTAAATGTCAGGTCACAGCCTCCTGTAGCATTACACAGCCTCATTTTTGCAGCAGGGGGAGACAAAAAAAGTCTCCAGTCAATAAACAGAAAAGGTCAGACCCAAATGTTTCGCTGAAAGACTGATGATACCAAAGGCCTTGTAGAATATTCCACATCTGGCATTTGCCTTCTTGGAACTATGAGTCGTTCAATATTTCAGCGAAAGAAAATTAGTTCCATCGCACTGACAGTACAGCACAGGCGTCACATGGCAAAGGGTAGAGAAATAAAAATTATTCAATATAAAGAGAACGGGGAGGATTTAGACACAGGCGAAGTTCCTCAATATGATTTTGTAGGTGTCAATAAAGTGATCGCCACAAGATAATGCAACTTATCCTCAAATAATAACAAGGCGCGAAACAAAAGGGCAACTCATACTCCTGCAACTTCATTAAACACAACACAGCTAATTAATGTCACCAGCCAAAAGCAACCAGTGTCTCATTAGAGATGTCCCCAGCTGATCTGCAGAGTAGCAGAATGATGATTCCACAGCTTTTACAAGCAGCTCTTCCTTATTGTGTATCTGCTAGGCGCTGCCAACAGAGCAAGGTGCGCTGAACGTTCAACTTTGATCTGAGCCGTACTGTTCTTCGTGGGCGCAGCCAATTATTTTCGTATTTGGCGTGACAAGGGCTTAGCCAATTTAAGGATTTCTACAAGGAAGGAATCTTCACTGATTTCACGAAGCTCTCTTCTAGATTTGACCTGCCTAAATCCCACTTTTTTCGCTTCCTTCAAATCAGGTGTTTCGTTAAATCTAAATATCCCCATTTCCCAAGTAACTCTCCCAGGTCCCGGATTGATTCTCCTCCGCTTTGGATCCGGCCCAGAAGTGCCTCACCTCTGATATTTATAACTCCATTGACACCCTTAACCTGAATTCGACAACTCATCTAAAGCAGATGTGGGAGCAGGAAATTGGTGTGTCAATACCTGACAACCAGTAGGACCATACTCTTGACCTGGTGCACTCTTCTTCTATGTGTGCCATTGTGGCTTATGGCAGTGAAAGGTTCTTTTCAGAGCACATTATACAAATATATATATACCGTTTGGCAAAAATTTACCAAGATACCGGCGAAAGCTGCAACAGGTGCAAACAGTCACCCACTAACCATACTCACATGTCTAAAATTCACAGCTCTATTTGGAGTGCTACCACTTGCAGCACCTAATTTAACATCCACAAAAAGGCGTGTTCTGGAATTTACAACTCTGTGAGCTAGACAACTAATTTTATTTAAGTGGAAGCATGCGTGTTCCACCTCACAATTGTTGGCTCAAGGAGATCCTTAACCACATCAAACTTGAAAAAGAAAAAATATTTTCAGTTGCAGACTCACTCACAAACTCTAGCAAATCCTTTGCAAACACCTGAAGGCCCAGTATTTAATATGTGAATAACTATCTATGGACTAGCGTCCATCCAGATGGCAGCTCCTTTGTGATAATGTGTGTATGAGCAAAAGGCGCAAAGTTATGAGGAAGCAGTATGATCAGTATGTATTTTATAAGGGCCGCTGAAGTATGAACTTAAAGCATTAAAAAAAAAGTATGCGATTTGGAATGCAGGGTTACATTCATGTTTGCTACCTTACAGTTGTCTTTTTAGTTTGTCTTTGTGGTCACATTGCCACAGTTCTTTGCTGCCAACAATTGTGAATCAGTGGAATAGTGTGAAAGGTTCAGCAGGAATGTGTATCATGCATCATGTGCATCTGCGTCCTTGTGTGCATCCGTGATGCAAACAAACTGGGACTTGCTTGTTAAACCTCATGTCACTATGAATAACAACAACAACCACAGGGCAAGTTTAAGGCATCTTCATGAAAAGATCAGCATTGGCTGATGCATCATTATCAGATTTCTAAAAACTCACATATCTATTGTATATTCCATTTGAAAAAAATGTATATTTAGTCATTTGTAAATAGTATTTTCCTGATGCAGTGTTTTTCACTGGTTAGAACTGTATATCTCAATTGGATTGGTTTTAATAATCATAAAGCATGATTCAGGATTTTTATTCTGTCCACTGCTGTTCCGCTTCATGCAGCAGCTATCCAACATGACAGGTGTGTAATCTGGGGTGCAGCTTGAAGACACACATCTCTGTTTATAATTTAAATTCCTGTTCTCAGTTATTAGATGATGGCACTACAAATAAATAAATTAATACTTGTAATGGGGTTCTGGAGGGTAACATGATCCAAAGAGCTGCAAGCGAGAATGAGCATCTTGTCTCTACATACCGATTTATAAGCGTAGTATTTTTCATCGTACTCATGGGCCCCAATGGTTATCTCTGGCAGAAACCTTGGTATGTGAGTCAGGGTTGCCACCTTCTGTTTGTCTTCCACACTGTAAAACACAGGAAAAAAAAAAGTCAGAAAAAGTGTTAAAAACCTGCATGTAGAAGCTAGAGGGGTGGGGCATACAAAAGGCAATCAGTACTACTCTGCATTTTCAGTTCTCCACATGGTTCATTTCAGGTACTTTGCATATTTATCTATAATGACTATGACAAAAAGAGGCTGAGGTTGTGATATGTCGGTGTGAACCTGTCTTCACCGGTTGGAAATGTTCCTCGACTTAATTTGCATTTCAATGTGGAAACGTATTCCACTAATCAAGAACTCACAGCATCCTCATGTGGTGGTAGGTGACATCATCCTGCTCCAGCCACGGCCCCTTTTCAAACTTCAAATACTCGATGTCTTCTGCCACCTGCGGACAGCACACAATAAATAATCTGTCCCTCTAGAGAAATAGTGAATAGATTTTAGTGGTGAAAATAACGTCCAAAACAATGATTCAGCCAGCTACTGTGCATAGTCTTACCCTTTCAACATCTTGGGCTTGGGCTGCATCGTAAGCAAGCAGTTCTGATGTTTTGCTGAAAGAAAAACACAAAGACCTCTGTTTAGGCAAACAGCCATGAGCCCCTTTTGGACAGAGAGAATATTCAGTTTCGCCACTCTGTATAAAAAGTTACGGACAAGCAATGGAGGGGCTTTGTTGTTTCACCACTGAGCCGGGAAGGGATGTGGTGACAGACACCTGAGTAAAAGAGTGAAACGGCGGTACAGGCTATAACTAGCTATGACTTTCCTGTTACAGGCCTGAGACTCTGGTTTGCATTTTGCTTCACACTTCTTTTAAAATGTTGTATTTTCATTGATTTTATGCAGTTTATATACTGATTTTAACTTTGATTATTATCTCAATGGGTTTTATTTTCCATCTCATGTTACTCTATACTTTCTTTATCTTTATTTTATCTTACTTTTACTTACTTCAGTATTATCTAGTGGGTTTTATCCTGGTACTGTACAAAGAGAGTTTATCATTATTATCATCATCATCATCATCATTATCATTATTATCATTACCATTATCACTATTATCTTTATTATTATCATTATCATCTTATTCCAGAGTTGTGTCTAAACAGAAAGGAGGAGAGGAGAGCACACACCTCTCTGTAGTGTCCGACATTGTAGATTTAGAGAACATATCAGTGCCCATAGTGAACATAATGCTCCCAAATATAAAAAGAGACTGTGTTGCTGGGGTAAATGTTTTAGTGAAAATGGCCTGTTGCTAAAATCACAGTTTGCAGTTTTAGAACTATTCACAGAACAATTACATGAGCATTGTGTGGGGCAGGTGTATAATACAGAATATAGCACATTAACATTTGGCCCAATAAATAACCATAGATTAGCAGTTTGCCCTCAAATGTATCAAACAAATATGTAACAACAAGAGTAATGCAGTATACTTGTTAGTAAAAAACTAAAAGGAGAATCAGTTTGGATATTAGAGAAATGTTTAAATATGTTACATTTTAGTTGACTAAATCTGCTGTAGATTCAGTCAACTAAAATCTTGTATTTAGTCAAATAAAACAAACAATTCAGATTGACTAAAACTAAATGGCATTTTTGTCAGAAGACTACAACTAAAACCAAATCAAAATGATGTCAAAATTAACTCTGGATTCATATGTCACTTGGCAGATCTATTACACATTTCAGAAGTTCAACTACTCACCTGATGTGGGGCAGGAAAGACTTCTTGTAGCAATCCTCAATGCTCTTCAGGTATGCAACGGGCACATTCTGAAGATAGGACTGAGAATAAACGGATTACATTTTAATAAATGATTTAACATGAAGCTTAAAACGCCTGATTAAACATTAAACTTTATAATATCTTTTTTAGAGAGTGCTGCAGGAATGATGTACATTTGTAGGCCAACCCAGAAGTTAGCATCACCCGACAAAAAGGGATTTTCTTCATTGGACTTTGGATTAGTACAGAAAATTTGCTCTGTGGTGAACAAAAGTTTAGGATATGATTTTTGAAGCACAAATGTAATTGCCAGAGGTGAAAAGCCAACGTTAGACTATAAACTACACCCTGGCTGCACGACTTCAACATTTCCATCACTGCGTTACTAGTCCTCAGTGTGATCTTATTTAATGTCCTTGATAACTTCCGACATCTCATTTAGCCACTTGTTAGCAACTGCCTTTTTTGAGACGTGTAAAAGCTTCTAAAGTCTATGTCGCAGAACAAAATGTGAAAACCTCTCCAGTGGGTTAACCACCATCCCTAGCTAATAACCTGGGTCCAGACTTTCGAATCCGCCCACTCCACCGAAATGGAAATGAAGACTAACGAGTTGACAACTCAGCCTGATATCAGACTACTTATTACTACTTTTCCAGGTTTTAGGACTCATGTCAACACTGTATGCACTGTATGTCAACATTTCATTTAGACTCTGCATATAAAACTGTTTGGGGAATTTTTCTCTTCTGTTGTTCCAAATGAAAATGGAAGATTATGCCCTCCTTTGAAGCTTAATATGTGAGACTGAAATGTTTTGACAGGATCACACTATCCTACAGAGATTACAGCATCCTGTGGCATGTCTCAGTACCTTGCCGCTCTGTTTCAGCTTCTTCTGCACCTCCTCAGCTGGCAGGTCAACATAGATGGCGAGGTGTGGAGGCAGGAACTCACAGATACTGATGCCTTTGATCTCATTGTAGTGCTGCACACCTGCAAGCCACAGGACATTTGTTTAAGAAATGTGTCATGCCATAACCAAATTTCTCATTTATTTTTAGAATTTTATCCAACTGAAACCAAGTAAGATGCAAATAGATCCAAATGGCCGACTGGAATAAAGACATTTATTTTTAAAGGTTATATGTCAGTGGCTTGTTAGAGACACAGAATACTCACACTCCTTCCTGATGTACCCCTGCTTGAACATGGCCTCCAGGAAGACCATGTCACTGAAGGGAGAACGCTCCAGGATCACTCCCTGGCCTTAAACACAGAAGGGCAGGAGGTAGATGAATTATTCTGTTAATACACCATCAATCTTGTCATACATACACACATTTCTAACAGTATATGATAATCACAAACATGACAGGTATCACCAACGTGTATTACAAAATTAAAAGACATTGTGTATGTCTTTTTAACACCACCACTTAATTCATTTATGGACAATTTTGCAATAATGACAAATGTCAAATGTGAACACAAGCATATTCTTCTGAGTAAATATATACAGTTTATTATCAGTTCAGAATTATAAACAAGGCAAAATGACACTAACTGGATGAGTTAAAGAACATTTGTTGGCGATTAATTTAAAGATTAAGTGTGTAACATGAAGAAGGATCTATTGAAATATTCATAAGTATGTTTACTTTAGTTTATAATCACCTATAAAATAAGAATTGCTGTGTGTTCACTGCCTTGGATTGAGCTGTTTTCATCTACACAGACCATGGGTCCTCTTCCACAGAGGCCCCCATGTTCCACTGCCATGTTTCTACAGTAGCCCAGCATAGACAAACTTAACACTGGCACTAGATACAGCTGTGGTTCACGAATTTCCCTGCCACCATAGTTTCTATTACATGCTTGACAGGTAATGGATGAAAACTGCTATTTCACCACTAGATGGCACTAATCTCACACACTGCTCCTTATTTATCACTGTAGCTCTACTGTATCACTGAGGTATGCGTCTTATTTAAAATCTCACTTTATTATTTGAGCACAGGAATCTACAGTACATCCGAGATTGAGTGATACCTGTGGTGAGCAGATGTTCGATGGCGTCGGCGTACTGAAGCAGCCTCATGGTGTACATCCACAGCTGGAGTCTGTAGCTGTTTCCATCAGCAGCTTTGGGGTCTGTGTAGAACTTCTCCAGGCTGCACATCCCGTTGAAGTCAACGGGAAGTGGCGCCTTCTCCCCAGTCATCTTGTCCAAGTAGAAAGTGTCAGGCTCAGGCATGTAGAGCATCCCTGGACATACAGAATTACAAGTTATTGTTTTTCTACGCAAAAACTGTCCACATTGTCTTCCCAAAGAATTGTGCAAGCAGCTCAGTTAATGGCTGTGTTTACTTATAAATACTTATAAATAAACCAAACGTTTAACTGTCACTGAGATAACAAGCAAGTATATTTCCCTTTAACGCAGTTATGTCCATAGTAAAACCTGTCAAATAAATTGACTGGCTGATATTACCAGTCAGTATTAGACTGTACACAATATATCATCATTACTGTGTATGTTGGCCACTGGCTAACAATACATTTTGGCAGTAATAGATGGAAATATGTCTGAGTAACCATGCCAACATTAGACAGTTTGTTCACCAGGGAGAACTGACATGATTATTTTTCTACAGTACAATGTCCTACTCTGTACATATCTTGATCACAATTTTAACAATCAAATTTAAGGGCCCCTCATTAAAATGTTTTTTAAAGACATGGGTTTAAGATCAAAATAAAAAAAAATAAAAAAAAAACACACGTTGATCGATACATTGTTACCAGATTTTTTTTATCTTAAGCCTCAAAATATCAGTCAGGCTCTAGTTGACTGGTGCAGTAAACATTTTCACAGTAACATATCAGCCACATTATCCTCATTATAGCCATCCTCTGCATAACTATAAACCTGAGAGAATCACTGGTTGGCTGGTGCAAATTCTACCCAAGGATCCCTACGGTGAGATAGTTACCCAGCTTGTCAGCCAGCTTCTGCGCCAGTGCTCCTTTCCCTGAGGCCAAGTTGCCATCCACGGTGATGATTTTGCTGTATTGGCTTAACCGTGGCGTCGTCCTCTCGCCCAGTGCATAGGCCCACCAGCCATACCGTAGGCTTCTCACTGGGCTTGTGTGAACACCTGCCTGGATGACAAAAAAACAAAACAAAACACACACCACCTTAAAAGCGAGATTAATCCACATGGGCAAAATTGAGCTGTGGTCCCATATTGTGGACATATGTTGTTTTTGCAATTCACATCATAACCAAATGTATTTCTTTTTTTTAATCATTTTGTTTTCCAAATGACATCAAATGAGACGAAAGAAGAACTGAATTAACTAAGTTAGAAATACGCAAGTTAGTTTGCTGTCTCAAATTTGTTCAAGAAATACACTATGTAGGCTAAACATCATTTCAACTGATGTATTACAGGTATTAAAGCCTGATATGACACAAGACTCCTCTACAAGACAAGGGTTTGAGGTTTTAGTAAAATGCACAAACAACAACCACAGGGCCTTTGGCCTTGATACAGTCTATGTAATACACACCTTAATGGCTTAATAGATTATTTTAATATTCTCCCTGTGAAAACCAATTTATGGTGCCGACATCAACAAGCCACTGTCAATAAAGCTCACTGATAGCATGAAGAGGAATTACAACAGGCAGTGGTAGCAAATAATTTGTGAGATTCTTAATTAATTATTGATTCTTCCATTTTCAGTCTGGGAGCCGATGCAGATAATAGAGAGTAAAAAAAATTCTTATATTAATGTATATATAATACACATTTTTTGCACTGATCCCTCAAAAGTAGTTGAGACTTTAAAAAAAAAATCTGTCACAAAGGCAAGATATTTTACAGCTGAACAATAAACTTTACTATCTTAAATGATATCAGGGCATTTAAACATACAACTTTCACAGCATATAGAATATATACAGAATGCTGCCAAAAAAGTTAACAAAAGAGTTCTCATAGAGGCAATAGACACCATGTATGCAACATTTTTTCCCAAAACACAATGTTATGAAGTCATTATGAGCAAATTGATTAATAGATGCATGAACATCGGGAATCATAAAATAAAACACCTGTGAGATAGGAAAGAAGTCTATCTCTAGGGTCTGCAGGTGTCCCACCTGGTAGAATTAGAGTTAAACAGGCACAATTTTTGGTTGAAACTCTACAATTGACCGCTGGCTATCTTTATCAACTGGCATAACAGCTCAGCTTAGTTACAAGGTGGAAACCTGACTTGCTAGGCTGTGAACGTCTGTATGTGTCGTTAAAAATAATTTAACATTTACTTTGTAACATTTTACATGTACTGACAACTTGTTTTGTTAACACACTTGGCTCTCGACTGCCTACAACATCATAAACAAACCAGCAGGTAGCATGTTAGTGACCGACTATGGTGCTAGCGGCTAGGACGCTAGCTGTTAGCAGAGTTAGCTTGTCCTTGTAAACTTGAACCATTAAACAGGACACATACGGGCCCGTGTCTGTCTATTCTCTGTCCTCACCTTCTGTGCAACGTTCACCGATTTAAAAGCAGTTGCTCCCGATGGGATGATCAGTCGGATCACCCTCAGGGCCATGATTAACTGTCCTCCAAACACCCACCGACCTGACCCGAGAAATCACCGCAGACCGGCGACTGAATTATACGTCAGAGGTAGTCAGGGCCTTTACTTAATGTTGTCGCATACGTTATACGTTTAAACATGTCTACTCGTTGCCTTTTATTTAATTTTTTTATGATTAACGTCTAAATGGCAAAAGATGAAAATAGAATTACAAGATATCCCAGATACAAGTATTTTAATATATGAAAAATATGTACAGATTATATTTCACAAAAGATTTTACTTTTTTAAAGCTATCCTTTAGTTTGCAAATAAATAGCTGTTAATTGATTATTTATTTTGTTTATAAAATGTCAGAAAATCATAAAATACTGAAAAATAGACATTATTTTGCACAGCCCAAGGTCACATACTGAGGTTGATTCTCTTATGTTACAAAGGGTCCAAAACTAATATTCAGTTATTACAAAGAATAGACTTGAATCCTCACATTTAATAAGGTGGAACCAGCAAATGGTATTGCTTTTGCTTGAAAACGTGATTGTCAAAATTGTTGACAATTATCTTCATGTTTAGTTAGTTAGTTAGTTAGTTAGTTAGTTAGTTTGTTTAAATAAACATTACTCTAAATATGGCAGCAGTAGCTGAAATGTTAATTACAGTAAAAGCAGAACACAAGCAAATTTAAGGAGAACACAGAAATGGGCAACAAGCAATACAAGCAGAACAAATCACAGTTCAGGAAGGCAAAAACAAAATGTTAATGAAGTCATCAATTAACTGGCTAACTGGAGTTCTATTATCACATACTTGTGTGCAAAAATGCAGCTTTTCCCCATTATGATTGTATGTTTAATTCTGATCACAGACTCCACGCTTTGTTAACCTATATCCTTGTAAGGACCCACTGGAACTACTACAGTAGCATGCCTGGTGTGTATGTCTGTCTTTTAGCCAGCAGGTGGTAGTATTGATTTGTTTTAAACAGCCCTGCCTCACCACTGATGTCAGTAAATCCCAAAGCTGACTACTGATAAAAAAATAAATAAATAAATAAAATAAATGCTCATATTGCAATGCGACTACCTGAAATGAAAAAGTAGATAGTAGATGGGAACTGAGACTGTCCCCTTTGTGCACAGGCCCCTAGGTTTTCATCCCCAAGGTTACCAGGAACAGCGAGTGGTTTGAGCACTAGTTTGGACCAGGCTCGTGAGACAGATGGGATTAACAATAGCTATAGCTAGGTCTGTTTTCCCACAAGAAATATAACAGCCATAGCGCTGCACTGACCATCAGACAAAACAAAATTCAAAAAGGTGCCTTTTTGTTTTTTTTTTAGGTATTTCAGAGGTTTTTCACATGATGGTCCAAACAATACAATACATATATTCCAAGATTCATATTACCATGCTATTCAGTATGCCACAAAAATATTTAGTATGTCCCAGTATGTGGTATGTGGAATGCAATATGCCAAAAAGATGTCCTACTGCATCCAGTCGTATTTTGCAGTATAGAAGCCAGCATGCTTCTGCTGGCTATTCTAACCCACAGTCCTCTGTGCAGCAGAAGATTCATGACATCAACTGAGTCTCTGAGAGAGGAAAGACAGATGACTGCTGATTGATGCTGTGTTCACCAATCCAACTTTTTCTTTTTACTTTGAATGGTTCTCAATTGACTTCTCTGAGTAAATAAAGAAAACATTTTTTTCCCCCCAAATTTTCTAAATATAATGTGATAATATTGTTATTGTGAATTCTTTTAGCCTTGTTAATTGAAAATCTGATATTATGACAGCCCTAGTGTCAGTACTGGAGAAACTATTACAACTACAGCCTTGAATTCAGCATCATATCAAAGGGAATGTCTGCGAGGATGACTACTTATCAAACATTTTATTAATGCTTCTGATTCAGCATGTTTTTCATGACAGGAATGTTCAGGATCTGGACTGGAATTTACATAATGTGGGTCTGAACAATGCTTGACATCTCATCATGTCTTTGTAGTACAGTAAATGACTCACCAAAGGGACAGGTGTAGTCTAAGAGGTGTGGCAGAGATGTTGTTGATATTTTAACATGCTGTTATTGTAAGGTCTACAGAGAATGATGTGAAATTATTATGAATCATTCTATTTTCTTGGTATTCTCACTGGTTTCACAGTGATGGTACTGACTTCACGCATGTGCAATAACCTTCTGTTTTGATTAGGCTCATCTTGTCGTGCACTTACACTTTTCCCTGCAGCTACACTCTGACTGCATTCACACCTGAATTCTCATGACTTTATATAACACCTCCAGCCTGTCAACATACAAGTGTGACTCACTGGCTGTTTCCTCTGTAGGCCTGGAAACCACCAATGTAAACACGGCTGACAGTCAACTACACCACTCCATATTTCATAGACCGTTCGGTATGAGCACCAGTGTTTCAGCTTTGCACAGTCAAGTCTGGTCATACATGCCGTCTGGTGGATCGAAATCCAATTCAACTACTGTAGATACGGCACAACACCAAGAAGAGCCTTCTCTTTTTTGTGTCTGTTTCCCAGCCTCTTCCCTAGATTTTGTCAAAAACTCACCTTGGATGTTGCGTTATGTTTTAGTTTCCAGCTTTTTGATCTGTTTGTCATTGAACATAATCCATGCAGGAATTATGTTTTATTTAAAACATTATTAGACAAAAATACTACATTTATTGGTATATCAACATGTTTTAGGAGAAAGGGTTGCATGAGGGCCATCATAATCAAAAAGGGAGATCTTTAAGGAGGTAGAACATTAGTCCGCAAAATTTCATGGTTTGAGACATCTTTTGTCCAGGCAATTTAACCTGATGCTGACACAAGTAGAAAAGGTCAGGGGGGTCAAATTGTGGACAATGAATAGCCAAAGCTATTTTCATGGCTGTCTGGCCAACAGATGTAGAGATTATTCTTATTTTGGATTGATGGATGGATTGTTGAGCTAATTAACTGAGCAGTTTATTTTTGTGAATAAACTCTGAATGTGTTATTTTTTCAGTTCTACTGATTAAAAAATAACAGCCAAAAATAGGAGAATAAAGGGCACAGCATGTAAAGTAGTTTAAAGTAGTTGAAGATTGGGAAGCAAGCAATAGATCTTTGCAGCCAACATTGAGAAATGAATTCATTCCTCAGACACACACACACACACACACACACACACACACACACAGTTACTGTACAGTACCAACACTTTCCTGTGTACACATCCTGACACACAAAGACACCCACACCCACAGGAACCAGAGTAATTAGTCAACAGTAAAACAACAATACTCCACATTCAGGTCTCACGGCTGAAGCCCTGTGAGGCCAGCTGAGGGGTTTGGCAAATCTATCTGTGCCAGATTTCCCCTGGTTTTACAGCAGGTTTTATTTCACTTCTCTGCAGTTTGGACTGGCTTTAACAGTGCCAGCAGGGAGGAGGTTCGGCTGCATTGTTTATCATTAAAACAACTCAAAAGCATGGCAACCAAAATGGTAGCTCACATTTTCTGCTCTATTCTACACCTGGATTAAAGCATACAAAGAAACCTACTGCAGCAGTAAGAAGCTTCGCCTTGACTGTACAGAGATTATAACACGCAACAGTAAATGTATTACTGGTGTTTTTAACACTTACAAGGCTCCCTGCTTCATGTTTCTTCGTGAGACAATCTGTGTTTCAACGTTTCTTATTGTGTTTTGCATCTAACAGTTGAAAAATAATGACGAATTGACATAAAAACTCTGTTTTTCCACATTGTGGTGCACGGTTTAGAAAACAATATAACACAATAATAATTCTTTGAAATACATTTTACTAAATATTTGTGGAGCACTCAAATCTGAAATTGGCACCAGTGTTTCAAAGTTACCGCTTGACTGACATTAACTGGCTGACGCCTAGGATCATTTCCCATTGTAGCCATTTCTTGTACACTAGCTGCCAAAATAGCGCACTGTCAATGTTAGAACATGCAAGGTTACATAAAGTCTTTTGTCTGAAAGAGAACAGCGCAAGGAAACAACCACAGTTTGCCCAATTTGAAATGATTTTGCAATATGTTTTTTGTTTTGTTTTCCTTTCATAACATTTTGCAAAGGTCTCTGAGTTCTGTTGACTAGAGCGGAAACGATTAGCTGATTAACCTCTTGATCAACTAAGAGAAAACAATTCGCAACTACTTTGATAATTGATTAAAGCAAAAATTAGAGATTCCCTAAATACATGTAGTAAAGGTCAAGTTATTAGGTTCGAGTTATAAGATTTCCTGGGATTTATTGGCAGAGCATGGCAGGACTGGAATATAGTAAATTTATAAGAATGTATGTTTTCATTAGTGTGTAAAATAAGAGTTATTGTGTTTTCATTACCTTAGAATGAGACGTTTATATCTACAGAGGATTGCATTCCTTGCTTACAACAAACAAACAAACTTTTTCACAAGTTGAGTGTTCACCACAGGTTCCTCTTCACACCTGGAGAACGGGAGAGACAAAGTCTGCAAACACGATGCTAAATGCCATTAAATCCCTCACACTAGTCCTTTAAAACATACATACAAATAGTCTGTTTGGATCAATAATATAGTGCTGATGTGGGGTTTTTTCTGCAAAACAGAGAAAATTTCCACATTAAAATACCTAAAACAAATTTTGTTCATTTCTGATGCTGGACACAAGATGTCTCCTACTTCACTGTTAAATCCATTCTTAGCATAAGGATACTGGTGGCTTCAAGTTTCTACGTCACACTCGTGTAAGTTACAAATCGGAGCAGTTGTGATGTCACAAATCATGCTCATAGGCCCGCCCCTTAAAATCAGATTTTCAGTGAGCATAGAGAAACCTTCCACGTTCAGCAGAGGGTTCAGAGGATCTGCACTACATCATTCTGCTCAAACATCAAACATCCAAGGAACTGAATATATGTTTAATTATTGCAATATGATGAAATCACCATGTGTTTTAATTGTGAAAGCCATTCTTCATTTCTACGTGTATCAAAATCTTGCAATATGTTTTTTGTGCACATCTCTTTTCATGCGCTGCATGTCATGAAGTCTTCAAGCCTGAAGATGAGTTTCTATGAACTGAAAGACTTTAAGGTGGCAGTATGAACCTCTGTGTGATGCTACTTGGTGGCAAGTGAAGCAGTGACAGTCAGAAGAAGCATGAGGATGTCTCCTATAAAATACAACTAATTTGCATCAGCTAATACATTTCGGGGTAAACATAATCCCGCACAATAAAGCATTTATGTCAGTATTTGCTGCCAATGCAAAATATTTACATTTAATATAAAATATATTACACAGTGGTGGTTTACTGAGAGTCAAGGGCAAAAATAAATCCAGTTCCAATCTCTGGTTCAGATTAAAATGTTTGGAATTAAATACAACAACTAGTAGTGTGTAATAAAAACAGACAGGGGACTGTTAACTGAAAGGGCACCCTATAGAGGTTGAACTGTGCCTTTAAAGCTTTAAAGAAGTTTTATCCACCTTAAGAGCAACCAAGAGGGCAATTTTGCAGAATTTTTTCGAACACTAGGGCACCAGGGGGGCCTTAAAAGATCTACTTCTGGGTAATAGAGCATAATGATGGCTATTTTAGGGAGCTTACAGTACAGCGCTTGGTTAAAATTAAGGAATGATTGAGGTCTTAGTAAGACATTTAGAAAGTTAATGCTCATGCTTCAGCATCATTTTGCAGCAATGAACGAGGATCATCCTGACTTAACGTTAAGTCATAGTTAACCACATGTGGGATATGTAGGATGAAAACCTATGGCTGTATGTGTGCTTTTATTATGTACTTCCTGTAGAGCACTGCCCCATGCAGCGACAAGATATTGTACTCAGAAAGTACAATTCTGTTCTCCTTTTCTTCTGTCGGTGGGATCCCTCCCTCTGGCTGCCAACCAAACACACAGTAGTAACTTCCATACCAAACTAGTAACGTCACACTTGAAACTGTCTGACCACACAAGTGCAAATGAACAGAAATCCTGACACTCACAGGGTGCTTTATACGACCTGATGCTCATTTTAATGGAGCTGTGGTTGAGGGTATAATGGATCTCAGTTACATCTCGCTGTGTTAAAAACTGCCCTCCCGTCCTTCACACGCGATTCTTCCCTTGCCAGAGGGCAGCAGTCCTGCTTCTTGTCAAGCCTCTGCCTGTTTGAAAAGGACTCTGCAGTTCCGAGAGACTCTGCTGATGGCCAACACAACATCTGATGGTCCACGCTGGGTCGTCTACTTTTCCACTAAATACTTCAGCAGCAGCATCATGTCCTTTGGAAACCCATTCCCACCACCAAAACAAGCACACTAATGAAGTTTGGGGCAAAAATGAAAACTCAGACTCATGAGTATGAGTCTTTTAATGAATCAGAGATTTAAACTTTAAACAACAGAGATTCAGTGACAAGATACAATAGTACTGAGAGCTGAACACAGAAACTTTAAAAAACACACATCAGCTGAGTCTCAGCTTTCCAGCACATCAGAAAAAAAATACAGAAAGGCAAACTCATCTACAGACAATGGGAAGATGGCTGATCAGCTATTTTTTTTTAGCAGCTTTACCTGCGTTTAAAAAGCAAAGCAGTTTTTCAGATGGTTGTTATAAACCAACAGCTTGTTACTTTATAACTGACATGTTAGTATATATAAGCTAGTCAGTTATTTATTATTTGTTGCCCATCACTCTCCAATAGCTGCTAATTGTCTTGTTACTTCATCAGTGTTCATTTATTTTTCACCACTACAAAGTCAAGTAGTGCTAGTCACAAGTAAGGGTCAACCAATTTCCATGGCACCAAAAATTAAAAAACTAAAATTATAAAAAAAATGTTTTGTCTTACTACACGTCTGGAGGGGACCTTTAAATGATGTTGAGTGCCTGATAATTTGAAAGTATAAATAATGGCATAATATTTGAAAGTTATTCCTAAATTTTACACTTTATTCATTCAGGTTGGTCTGCTGACCACAGATGGTATGAATTTAATAATGCCCTGCTCAAAATTAAGAGATAGTATTTCATAAAGTCACAATCATAGGTTACCCATTTATGACTCTTTATCAACCAGTAATTATGATTTATACCTTATATCATCACACTGGCCTTATAACATTTAATAACATCTTTCTAACAACTCCAACCAGTACCACAATGTCAACTTTGTATTAAAAGTGGCATATTTGACCAAATGACACAATGCCACTGATAACAATCATAAACATGCATGCAGACTCCTTCATGTTCATGACAAGTGTCTTGAAATGGTTATGACAGTGTAAGGACTGCCTTATGCACACCCATTCAAATAAAGTCTTACCATCTTAACTATGTGATATGAAGTCATAAATTAGATTTTTAAAGAAAGTCAGCATCATACTGGGGAATAATTCTGACTTTCAAACACATTTTTGTCAAATGAGAATTAACATTTTTCTTGTTGGTCATTCTTGACAAATTGTATTTTCACTATTTACCTGGTGGGAACACTGAGCTGCCATAAATCCTGCTCAAAGTAAAGGAAAGAATTAATTACATAAGATTTTCTAACATATCTGAAAGCTTCCAAGGCTCACTTTCTCAGCTTGGAGTACTTTCTCTCTGAGGACTCATTTGTACAGACTGAACTGTACAAATGATGAAATTAAAGCAGTAAAACCAGTGTTGTAATAAGTCTGGGGGAAGTTATGCAGTGGATGGATAACAATAAAAGGCAGTGAGGTAGCTGGCCGTCCTAAATGAAAACCGCTGCTGGGCTGAATAAAACATTGCTCTAAAGTTAGTGTGAAATAAAGACATTGAGCCTGGTGTTGATGGCCATGCACCGGTGGCTGTCACACAGGAATGCACCAGAGCCAAATAAACAAGCACACAAAGTGGGTGAAAGGCATGGGAACAGTTGCATAGCGCTCACCAGCAACCACATGGCAGATTCTGTGGTACGGCAGCTGCCATATTCACATTTCCCGTTTCCCTCAATGCTTGGCTGCCTTGTTATCCTGCTCAGTGTGGGGGTCTCTTGCAATACACACAACCAGGTCAGCTTTAAAGCGATATTCCACCCCTAGATGATAATCCACTCAATCAATATGTACTCACCACTATGCCGATGTGAGGATGGGTGAAGATCTTCAGTTCTCAAAATAATCCTGGAGTTTCAGCAGAAAACAGGGTTGCAGCCAAATCCAGTACAATGGCAGTGAATAGAGACCATGGATAAAATGTAAAAAAAAAGAACACAAAACAAACACAAAATGTCTCCATCCTGCTCGTGTGGTGTAATCCAAGTGTCTATGAGCCGCAACATTATAATGTAACCACAAAAGACGCCATTTACACCATGTAAATAGCCAAAATGTCAACTGTAGCAGGTAGCATATAAACATGGCGTCGATGTATCGCGAGACTTCGTATATCTCGTGATACTTTCACACGTGCATCCATTAAGAGATATACGAAGTGAGGGGGAGGGAAAGAGGCTACAGTTGACATTTCTGCTATTTACATGGTGTAAATTGCGTCTTTTGTGGTTAAATTTTAATGTCGCGGCTCATGGATACTTGGATTACACCACACGAGCAGACATTTTGTGTTTGTTTTGTGTTTGTTTGTTTTTTTTACATTTTATCTGTGGTCACCATTCACTGCAATTGTACTGGATTTGGCTGCAACCCTGTTTTCTGCTGAAACTCCAGGGTTGTTTTGTGAACTGAAGATCTTCACCCATCCTCACATCAGCATAGAGGTCAGTATATTGAGTGGATTATCATCTAGGGATGGAATATTGCTTTAAAGGCACAGTTCAATCCCAAATCAAATTGCCTCTGGCCTGTAGTGCTGTTTATCCATCTAAATTGTTTTGGTGTGGGTTGCCAAGTTTTGGAGATACTGGGCATAGAGATGTCTGCCTTCTCTCAACTATGCACAGAAGGATACGTGCAGCTACTCATGGATGAGAGGTTACAGTTCAGCTGAGGAGGACAGCGATGTTATTCCTTCGCTGTCACAAGCACGAGCATCTCATCCATGCGTAGATGCACAATTCCTTCTGTACAAGGATACAGTTGCCATTCAGTAGAAAGAAAAAATTTCCCACACGAAAATGGTCACTACAAGGTCTGTGGATTAATTAGGTCATGATTTCTGGAAAGAGACATTGCTGTGGAGTTTTTTTTTTTTATGTTTTAATTTTTTTGGTGCTTTGAGAACCACAAGCCAAGTGCCATTTAGTTCCATTATACTGGAAAGAAGCCAGACATGTCCACAGTCAATATCTCCAAAACTGGACAACTCACACCAAAACAATCTTGATGGATAAATAGTGCTAAAGGCCACAGGATAAGTATGTATTTTTGATTTTGGGGTGAAATGCCCCTTTAACTAGCCCTCAGGGGAGCAGCCAGATGGAGATGGCAATACTAGATGGATCACTGGTGGAAACACCGCAAAAGTGCCCTCTTGTTTGGCCCTCAGGTAGATAAAACATGATAAAATGCCCTCTATGCTGCTCTTCAGTGGACAAAATGTGGCCAAGTGCCTTATAAGGTGCCCTTCTGGAGGACAAAACATGATGAAGTGCCCTTTAACATGCCCCTCTAATGGACAAGACATGATAAATTACCCTCTAAGGTGCCTTTCCTCTGGACAAAATGTGATAAAGTGCATCATGACTTTTGGTGCACTGGTGCCCCACCACATACAGCTGTTGCCCTTATTTCTTTGCCCCTGCACCTCAGGCAGTCCGAGTCTGTCACTGAGTTATCTTCATTTGTTGCACAAAGCTGTCTAATATCTTAAATTGGACAAATCTGAATTCAGGTTATTAGGAATTCAGGACTTTTTCACAAAAAATACAATAAAAAATGTTTGATGATGTCTTTACTGCTGTATATTTCCAGCAGGTTACTACATTCTTTAAAAAAAAACTCTCATTACTCACTCCACAACATGATAAGCAAACCACAAATTAAAAGCCATGTTTTCTCACTGGGTACCACTGATTGTTACTATGGGAACACTGGTACCAGTGCTACTTAACAGGTGTTACTGATTGTTACCATGGAAACATTGCTCCTAATCACGTCCATATATTCTGGGACTGTCCAAAACTGAGTTTATATTGGAATGACACTCACAAAAGATAAAGCATGATTTTAAATCCTCAAACAGCCCCGAACTTTGAGAGTCTTTATCTGGGACACGTTTTGTTTTAGAAAAACAGGAGGGTTTCAAAGCTGCTGAAGGTCTTTTTGGTGGCAAATAAAAAACAAAACAAAACACAAGAAAGTGGCTAAATCCAGTACCAGTGGAAGATTTTTTTAAAATATTTTAAATGGAACAGTTAAGAATCCAAAAAGTCTAAATCAAAATTCCATCTTATTAAATGTTTTCTGGTTTCTTTACTTTTTATGGCAGTAAGCTGAATGTCTTTGGGTTGTGGGCAAAACAAGACATTTGTTTCCAAATAAAACAAAGGAAGCATTGCTTTAAAG
This sequence comes from Lutjanus campechanus, assembly GCA_027495735.1. Taxonomy (NCBI): domain Eukaryota; kingdom Metazoa; phylum Chordata; class Actinopteri; order Lutjaniformes; family Lutjanidae; genus Lutjanus; species Lutjanus campechanus. The sequence continues at coordinate 83,993 of JAJHUR010135243.1, forward strand.
TTCTAAATTAGCCTGAACGTAGTCAGGAAGTCTGAAATCTCTTTGTGAAACAGGTCCTACATTCTCACCATTATACACTTGGAAGTGGCTCTTTTCATTATCTGCCATGCGCATGTTTTTTGATCAGGAGCTGATTGTTTGTGGAGACTGTAGGCGTGGGCACTAGGACACAAGTTATCTTTAATTAAATTATATTTCATACTGTATGCTGATATTCTTGACTCAATGTAAATTTAAAATAATGATTGTTTTTTTCCTTTTCTGCTGTTTTGTACTTTATAAACCATGAAGTAAACAGTGCAGAGGCTGTTGGACGCTGTGTGTTTTGACAGTTGAAGGTACAATGAACAAGAGAAAAGTAAATCTCCTTCTGTCATACTGACACAGATATAAAATGTTCAGATTTGATTACTGAAAATTGTTGAGAAAAGTAATATGATTACATAGAAATGACCACAAACCTGGTGATAAATACCCACAACAATGTAAGCATGAATGATTAGTGGCATACAAAGTGTGATAATGAAGATATGTATAAAACAATAGCTATGTAACAAATCAATCATCATTTCTTTTGTTAAAAGGAAAACTTTCTCTTTTACATGGTGGGTCGTAGGATTCACAAGTTTCTTTGCAGAGATCTTGTGGGGTGTTAATCTGTGAGACAAAGCTTTACAAAGATCAACACCAATGATGATCAGACAGATTTAAAGTCCACAGTTTAACCAACCCACCAACAAACAAACAAAATACATTTCCTTCAACTCCAGTCATTTGCTAGACTACTCCAGTCTCTTTTTAATAACAGGGTCTAACAATTTCAAATTTACATCAAAAATGGATTGAAATGGGTTAAAGCGATATTCCACTTTGCGAGATTAACCCACGCAGTATATACTCACCACCATGTCCATGTGATGGTGGATGAAAATCTTCAATTTCCAAAACAGTCCTGGAGTTTTGGGAGAAACAGGGTAGCAGCCTCATCCAGTACAATGGCAGTGAACGGTGACCACGGATAAAACGTTAAAAATAGAACACAAAACAAACACAAAATGTGTCCATCCTGCTTGTGTGATGTAATCCAAGTGTCCGCAAGCTGCGACATTAAAAATTAACCGCAAAAGACGCCATTTTCGCCATGTTTTTAGCAGAAATATCAGCTGTAG
>JAJHUR010135247.1:4078-14610 GCA_027495735.1 Lutjanus campechanus
TCTGGCTGTGAGGTGGTGGCGAAGTTTGATGTCTCGCCATGAAAAACGAAATTGCTATAACCTTACCATACATGGTCCGATCTGCACCAAACTTCACATGCTTGATAATAGTCCCGCCCTGAACACATCTACATGCAGAAATTCTGTGATTGTCATAGCGCCCCCTGCTGGCAACAGGAAATACCATGTTTTTTCGACTTTGAGGTGCTGCTCTGACCATATTGACCATATTCAACTCAAATTTGATGTTGGTCATGCTATATCGTGAAGACATGATGTCTCATCAAATGCTGCCGCCCTGTTGGTGTGGTAAAGGTTGATGTTTCGCCAAAACACAGGAAGTGGAAATAACTTGAGTTTACTTAGTCGAATCTTCCTGAATCTTAATATGTGTGTCACTGGTCCCGCCCTGAGCATATGATATTAATTTCATAAGTGGGCGTGGCTAAACAAACTCCTCCTCCACAACTGATCCAATTGATTTCAAAACTAGTTTGTAACATATAGACAAGTGTGTGTTTAAAAGTTATTACAAGAATTGGTCAGCGTTGAACAGTGTGGGTGTGGCGTGGCATCGACTTTTGATGTCTCGCCATGAAACACGAAATTGCTATAACATGAGATTAAATGGTCAAATCTGCTCCAAACTTCACATGTAGGATAAAAGTCCCAGCCTGAACACGTCTACATCACGCTCATAAGTCATAGGCATAGCGCCACCTACTGGAGACACGAAGTAACACCGGGTTGCTTCCTAGAGTGTCCAAAGGGGGTGAAAATTCAGCACCTTCTCTACCGGTTGGCCTCTGGCCACAAGGTCGCAGCCGCAGCAGGTCCCGGATGATGCAGGGGCTGTGGTTGCAGCACCCAGAGTCGCCAGCGCCCCGAGTTGCGTGGGGGTGCGAGGGCCCGTTCAACGCTGCTTGCAGCTTTAATTTTTCTTATTTTGCTATGATGAAAACTTACATACTCTCAGCCAACAACAGTCCAACAATGGTTAAATAATGAAGTTAATTAGTTAACTTAGGTTCGGGAGCAGGGTCACGCCTCAACCACACCTCTAATCACCTGACAAGCCTACTTATACCTGGCTAACCCATACAGCCACGTTTGTCTCAGATCTCTCAATGGATCCTCAGACAGACAGCGCTTCACGCACAGCTCAATCGCAATCTTCAACTCCTGTCAACACAGTAGTTAGCAATTATTTACTCACCATGGACGCCGAACTGCACATTGTTCCACCCAATTCTGACAGCGAGCTTTATGATGACCCGTTAAAGACCGGTTTTCCTCCTCCGGGGCAGCAACCAGACCGCAGCCAAGTGTCTCACAGGAGCCGGGTGCGCCCGGTGGTTGGCGTGCCACAGTCCTGCCGCTCGAGCTCCATTGGCGAGATCTCTCCTGCGCCCGACGAGCCCGGGCCTCCTCTCCACCTTCGGCGGGGGTCCATGGCACCGGTCACCGCTTCATCCCTCCTCTCCTCCTACCAATCGGCGGCTTCCCCCACGTCTCCGATCACCAGGCACGGTGCCTTCGCCTCCGGCACAGCGGTCTCCTCATCCGTGGTCGCAGCCTGACGCGAGGAATCGGACCATCGCCTGTCTCCAACGCTTCCTGAGACAGAAAGGCACCCCCTTCCACTGTACCGACAACAAATCCAAGCGGCAGTGCCAGCTAGAGAGCCCAACGCAGCAACCAGAGGGCTCCACCACAAGCCGCACAGCCTCCTCTTTCTTTTCCGACTGGTCTATCTTTCATCCCATCATCCCTTCCTCTACCTCTCCTTCAGCCATTCAAAGCAACATGGCTTCTGCTCCCTCATTTCCTTTCACCAGCAGCATGGCAGCTCAAGGGCCCAATGCAGCAACCAGAGGGTTCCACCACAAGCTGCACAGCCTCTTCTTCTTTTCCTACTGGGTTATCCTTACCAAATTCTCGTTGTCACTCCACCATCTTCACCTCCTCGCCCACGGTCTCACATATGTCTGGCACGTCCATAGAGTTCTTGGGCATCACCCTCAACTCAATCTCCTTCCAAGCTTCAATGCCCACCGAGGAGATAAAGCGCATCTCCTCGCTCCTGTCTATTATCTCCCGGCAGACAGACACACCAAATGCCAGTTGCTAGCCCTCCTCGGCCATCCCAGTTATGCCATTCACATAATCCCTCAGGCCAAATCCTTCCTCTACAACCTCCTGACTAAAGCAGCAACTGTCCATTCACTCTGGACGACACCTGCAAATGGGAACGCGCACACGGCAGCATTTCCCGTCCTCCTGGAATGGCACTTCGTTCTTCTCGTTCGAATGACTTCCTCCCTCAGCGCAAGATATCCAACCTTTCACAGGCGCAGCTACCTATGTAGGTTTCAGCGGCTACTACAGAGGGAGGTGGTTAGCTTCAGCTCAATCCCCAGAGTTTCACTCTCTTGACTCAGAGTCCCACTCTCCTTCATCCGCGCTCCACGAGTTATACTCCATTATCATAGTTGCCATTCTTTGGGGGCACGAATGGTCAAAAAAAAAAAAAAAAAATCAATACTTACCCATTTCGATGACACAGAAGTCGTAGAGATCATAAACAAGGGCGATCTCTCTCTCCTGTCATCATGCTGTTCATGCACAGACTCTGACTAATCTCAGCTCAACAACAGTCCATTCTCCAGGTAGCCCATGTTCTTGGTTACTACAACAGCATCGCAGACTCATTGCCTCGCGTCTCTTTCCAGAAATTAAGACACTTGGCTCCAGACTCAGATCTTCATCCCACATCAATCCCACCATTTTCAGCCACAATATTCAACTAGCTCCTCAGCTAAGAAACCTTGCAAGCGCTTCACAGAGTCACTTAACAGTCTCGATCCAAGCATTCTCTCCGCCTTTCTAACTAGCTGGGAATGTTTCAAAGCATATCACACCACCTACCAGACATTATTTCCCTCTCTTGACATCACGTCCATCTGCAACTTCATCACCCACGCTCTTTTCATCTTACCCATCCAGGCATCCACTATCCAGACCTATTTGGCAAAAATGAACTTCTTCTCTAAACTAGCCACTGGCTCACCTTTTCCTGCCACCTCACACATTCACAGATTCCATGCTAGTCAAAGGCTTGCGCATGCAGAAACCCGCACTTTAAACTATGCTTACCACTCACTTCTGACCTCTCAGCCTCTGCATCCTCTTACGTTCGGGCTACAGGTCCCAGATGGTTGACGTAACCATCAAATCCACATTCTCGCTGGCTTCTTCAAGTTCTAGAGATGCTCAGAATTTGCCTCAACTCCATCCATTTACAACCCTTCTCGTCATCCCCATATGCCAGACGCAACCATTCATACCTTCGACCCTCACATATAAGAAGCAAGCAGATCAACCGGGAATTTCCTTCCCCTTCTACATTTTTCGCCTCAACTCCTATCTCGGCCCATATGAGCTGCTGACAAATACACTAACTCCAGAAACGTCTATACAGAGTCCTCCACATTTCAAGCATTCTTCTGAACATAATTCAAGCCATCCCTTCCATTGGCACTGCCTCCACTGCAGACAGAAGATCAAACCATCCAGCTCCTAGGCCACCGGTCTTCTCAGGCATATCGCACCTACGTCCGTATCAACCTCAGCAACCCACGCTAAGCTCACATTCAACTGAGCTCATCAAAATCTGACTCTTTTGGGGGCTCATAATCGGCTCGGGCAGAAAACACCGAGATGGAACCCCCACACTGAGTCTCCCCCTGCCCAGCATTCAGCATACCCTCCGGACCAGCCTGGCTGACGACATCCTCCATCGATCTTCACTCCTCCCCTCTACATTAATATGTTATCCACATCTTATCTCTCCGAACGTTCATTAAATTCTTTAACTATATATTGTTGTGGCGTGATCCTTGCTAGTGAAATGAAGTTAATTAATTAACTTAGGTTTGGGAGCAGGGTCACGCCTCAACCACACCTCTAATCACCTGACAAGCCTACTTATACCTGGCTAACCCATACAGCCACGTTTGTCTCAGATCTCTCAACCCGCCCACCCTTTCCCCTCTTCTTCATCATCTCCACATCTCCTCTCGTTTCTTCCAATTCCATCTAGTGCATATCTCTCACATGTCTCATTCTAGGTACAGTCCGGGGGCTCATAATCAGCTCGGGCAGAAAACACCAAGATGGAACCCCCACACTGAGTCTCCCCCTGCCCAGCATTCAGCATACGCTCCGGACCAGCCTGGCTGACGACATCCTCCATCGATCTTCACTCCTCCCCTCTACATTAATATGTTATCCACATCTTATCTCTCCGAACGTTCATTAAATTCTTTAACTATATATTGCTGTGGCGTGATCCTTGCTAGTGAACCCCTTGTTAGTAGTGGTTGCCAGAGGGAAAAGCAGGAGGCAGACTCAAAGGTTGTCCAGGAAAAAAAGGGTTTTATTTGCAAAAACCCAACAAAAAAAGCCTTGAAACTAACTGAACATCAGGTACACATGGCTATACACTGACATTCCACCTCAAAAGGAACCATACCCTCACTTCATGTGCACACAACTAGACACTGATTTCTGTCTCCCCCAACAGCCACCAAGCAACTCCTTACACACAGCTTGGAGTTAGTTGGGATGTGCCATCTGACAGATAAAACTTAATTCTGTACCTGGGACAAATTATACATTTTATTCATTTTCACTATACTTTACACCCATTTCCGTCACTTACCACATACATTTATTTCACCATACAAAAACAAGTCAAAATAGACTTAAAATATACTTAACTTAATTTACAACCCCCATACTTGGTTTGACCTCAAGATGTCACTGATGATGTCATTCAGGAAGTGCTCTTCATTTCCTCCCTTTGTCTCTGAGCACATGGTAGGTATGGTGGGTCACAAACAATTGCTATAAATGAATGAACTTAGGCAACATGGAATCAATAAATAATTAAACGTGTTGGGCCTCAAAACCCGACTGAGGCCTACATGGCCTCATTGCAGCCTGACCACCACAGGAAAGGCCAGAGCTCAAACAAAGGGAGTCCTAAGGAAACGTTTCCCAACAGTCATTGCGGTTTTCACACCCAGGTGTGAAATCCGGTGGAGTCCAATCCTGGGCTCTCATTGGATGAGAATCCCCGGATCCCACGTGACGTCCCGCGTCTTGGCCGTGACGTCACAGTTACTATAACTACTGGAGACACCCGCACAAACGGTCCTTCCATTTGCGACTGCTGTTGCCGAAGAAAGTATCCCAAGTAACAGTACCTTTTGTTCTTTTTTTTGTTGACAAGGCCACGTGTTCTCTATCTTGCTGGATGAGCTCAGAGACTTTCTTTTTCATTTTTGTTCAACGAATATTTTCATTTGTTTCCTTGGATCCATGTTGAGGATGCTGCGCAACACAGCCCTCATCTGCCTGCAGAAGTGAAGGAATGGAATTGCCTTCAACCAATCTATTTGCTGCACCCCCCGCATCCCCGCCGAGGATCAGCCACCGTACGCCAGCTGGTACGGACCCATCGTGTTCGAGCTGCGAGGAGCCGAGCCGAACCTCATAACGACAAGGAAACGCCCAATCACGTTACAAAGCGAGCCAAGTAAGAGGCTTAGTGTCTGGGCAGAGCAAGATTTAGCTGTTTGTGTGTTTACACTGTTAAACTTGTGCTGCTTAAAGTTACACTTTAGTGTTGTTATATTTTTTCTGTTGTGTGAACGTTTGCTGCCTGTCTCTAGCCACCACGCTAGTGTGAGAGAGCTCCGGTGATCGTTGGTCTGGGTGTGTAAAATGGCAGATCGCCTTTTATTTGTTAAACCCAGCGACCGCGGCAGACGGACCTCAATCCGGTCCCTGCGTCTCTGTGTGATCAAAGACGATCCTTGTGTTTGCTACCTCTTTGCTTGTGCCTTCAACCACTCTTCCTTCTGTCTGTCCCCCTTTCTCCTACTGACCACACACACACACCTACACACTCATACATGTTTGACTATACATTCGCTCCCCATAGGTGGTGAGCCAACTCCTTAGTGTAGCGCCACTATTTTATCTTTATCCCTTTGTAAAAGCATATGTGGGCTTAGGCCATCAGCCACATACCTTTAAATCACGCGGTCACTCCTCGTGGCCGGAACCTCAACGTACCACCCCCCCACGTGGGTACGTCCAACTTCCTGCCCCTCCTCCTTCCTCCTTTCTCTCTCCCTCACCCACCCACACACACACACACTCCTCCTTTGTCATTGCTTAGTAGAAGTACTTTGTAGAGATAGTTGAATTATAGTGTTCATTAAGTGTGGTGTCAATTGTAAATTGAGATTAAGCTTGTTGAATAAATATTACCATATTTTTCATAAAGCTACGCCTGGGACTGTTTATGTACTTGTGTATTTTGACAAAGGTTGATAGAGAGAGTCTGCTCGGATTTCACGATCTTCGTTGATTAAGTTAAATGATTAAGGCCTTTTAGGCCTCAATTATTTGACCAACCTATTTTGAGACTGTTATTTATATTAAGGTTATTGGTCCCTGTTTACAGGGTGGTGCCCCGAATTATTAATTTTATTAACTTCTTAATAATTTTAATATTTTTATTATTTTAATAATTAGTAATTATCTTTAATAATGATGAATTATTGCTAATAAACTTGTGTGCTCCTTCTGGTCCCAACAAACGTAACTCAACTTGTCTGTGTGTTACTTTAATCAAAATGTTGATGTGAACTGCAACCAAATATAATGTAAAATACAAACAAACCCAGAATGGTATGCATGTGCACATTAAAGAAATGAATGATGAAATTGACTCAAGCATGGTTAAACAATATGGCAGTCTGAAAAAAGGGACAAATGGTGTGTTTTCACCCACTTTGTCACACCCCTGATGTAAGATACAGTCACTTTATGACTTATATCTTACATTATTATAATGTAATCAAACCTGTGAGGACAGCACCATTATTTCATTGTGATGACTTACCTGTCTGTCCCACTAGAAGCAGCTTCGATGGTAGATAAAGCTGGAGCTGAGACATGAAAAAGATTTCCCTTCATAGGAGGTGATGTTACGACGTAACATGTTAGGACATTTGTCATAGCCGGAGAAACATAAAGAAAACATAAGCTACATGACACAGTCACACACACTTGTAATACATCCTGTTACGTCCGACGGTGCTGAGAGGAACGGCTCACATGGAAATACATAACCACACTAAATTACAACTACAGCTCATAAACCAGCAGTCAACTACAGCTACATTAGCTCTACACTTTTATAACTTCTAGCAGCCGTGAGCTGATCTCGGTAACACCACCAGGCATTTCAGGTCCTGATCATACTTTTGAAGCAACATGCAAAATTACAACCGTGGTAACAAATATATTATCGCCAGAAACACAGGACGAAAAGTTACTTGTGTGAGTAATTAGCACTATGCCTGTGGCCATGTTATATCGTTACCTAAAGCCATCTCATAATCTGGCTTGTCTGAATCCAACAAGGATCTGTGTAATCCTGTCTGAAACTGCTGGAGAAAGTTATCCACTGAATCAACTGGAACTCCTGGAGAAAGCTATCCACTGAATCAAGTTGATCTGAACATTGTGGCAAGATGAAACCAACTACTGAGTTTGTGGCTTCGCACAGAGCTAAGGGGCTTCTGGGCCTACTCGGCCTCTGACATACAGGCCTGACTGAACATCAACATCTCTACAACCATCTACCATCTACTACTGGTACAACTTGGTAAGACAGATCATGCCTCCTAAACATGCTAAAACATCTCCTTGTGAGGATGATTCTGCAGTTACAATGGCTGTACTCTCACACTTACTGGAACAGCAGAGATAATTCTACAAAGAGATGTTACTTCAGCAGCAGGAAAACTTCAAATGCTTTATCCAGCTGATCGTGGAGGGAACAAACAGAAGATTGGGTGGTGTTATTAGAGATGTACAGGAGCTAAAGACCAGTTTATAATTCACTCAAGATAAGTTGGAAGAGATAAGAATGGGACACAAGGAGATGGAAACGAAGATAAAGACTTGAAAATAACATCATGAGTTCAAAGCTGGAAATGGATGAAATGTTTGCCAAGCTGGATTACACTGAAAATCAGTACAGGAGATCAAACATTTTAATTGATGGGATTGCTGACGAGAAAGGAGAAACCTGGAGTGACTCAGAGAAGAAGGTTCGGCAAATGCTCTCCAGTAACCTGGGACTAGATGACCAAGACAACTGCTCAAAAATCAGGGTGCTCTCCAGATAAAAAACATTTATTGCAAGTTGAGAAATAAGGTTACAAAGTTAAATGATACCAAAAAGAGAGAATATTTTAAACAAAAGATTTGTAACTCTGTACATGATAGTAAAAAAAAAAAACTGTGGAAAACCTTGAATGAATTTATCTGTAAGAAGTCAGGGAAGTCTCAAAAGTACATGGAATGTGTTACAATGTTAGTTCTTGTTTTCTGCCATCTCCTGTCACGCTGCCATTTGGTTTCTTCATGTTTTCGCTTCTCTGAGGACAAGAGTTCACAGTCCACTGCATTTTATTGTGGTAAATAATAACTATGATCATCCACTGGTCAAAACTAGGGTTGAGCCGGATACTCGTTTCAGACGAGTATCCGGTACAGATAAAGCATTTTTGACGATTACGAGCATGATATGAGTAAAACTCGTCAATATCCGTGCTCGTGCTGAAGGAAAATCCTCATTGGGTAACTGACTGTTTTCACGCTCTGTGATTGGCCAGTCACACACAGCGCCCACCCTTCCCTACACAGACATGTCTCTGCAACCAGAGCTGTGCACACAGACAGTGACTGATCTCTCTGTGCTTGGCTTGACTCTAGCTCACGTTGCTCTCTTCAGTACTCCTTAGGTTTTCTTCAGCTCACCTCTATTTCGGTTTGTATGATATTTAAAGTTACTTGGTGATCTTGTTTCATAACGTACGTGGTGCATTTGACAAGACAGAGCTGAAAACGGCCCGTGTTATGTTGGTCACTGCCTCCACTCTGGTCGTTTTTTTTGTTTTGTTTTGTTTTGTTTTTTTTAATACCATCTGCTCGCTCTTAGTTTGGCTGGTGATATAAAGTCAGTTGGAAAACTTTGCTCGTACTGAACGCTTTTGAGAAGAATACAGTGAACAAGGCTGACATATTATTTCTCTGTTTGTCATCACTGGATGTTTGCATGAATCACCAAGTTCACACAGATCATTAAAAAATAAACAGTCTTACAGACCACTTACACACATACACACATGTAGCTGAACACACAAAGTAGCCTAATCTGCCAGCAGCAATTAAACTTTTTAATGTGCAATAATGTGTATGTGCAATAGTGATCTTTTATGTGCAATAGTGAATTTTTTAAAATCTTTTTTGTGTGTTTCTGTGATGATGGGCTATCTGAGTGTCTTTTGCTGCTGTAACAAAAGCAATTTCCTTGAAGAAGGATTAATAAAGTATCTATCTATCTATCTATCTATCTATCTATCTATCTATCTATCTATCTATATGGCTGCATGCAGTATCTGACACTTTCTCACTGCAGTTCATAAAAATAAATATAATATTATAAATATTACAAATTAAGTTTTATATACTGTATATAGGCTTTTTATAGGCTTTGAATAGTTCCTTTACTATTGTGATCAAAAACATTGAATCTCAATTCTGAGGCTGTTCTGTAAATATTCATTCATACACTTAAGAATATTCATGCTCTGAGTTCATAAAAGACTTATTCTGTAAATAGTTCTCCTACTTTTGTGATCAAAAACATTGATTTGAATCTCAATTTTGAGGCTGTTCTGTAAATAGTTTTCAAATAAATAAATATAGCAACTTCTGATCAATCCATATCAATTTCAGACTTAAAATAATGTACCGATTTAAGCCCACCCATTTCCGGTTAAACCACACCCACTTCCGGGTTAGGCCCTGCCCACTCCTAGTACAGATACGGATACAGATTATTTAGATGGTTGAATAGATACAGATACAGATAGTGGTGTACTCGCTCATCGCTCGTCAAAACTGTAGTTGTCAGCCTTCAGAAAACAAGATAGTTTGCCAACTACATTGTCTGTCCCCCTCTTCATATTTACACTACAGAGTTTACGTAACACATCCGTTTTGCGCAGCCATAGAAAACATGGTGCTACAAGATAAGACATTGAGAATAAAGAACAGATGCAATCCCTGGTTCTCACGGGAAATTGCTGAATTGTTACATGCTAGGGACACTGCTTGGAATAAGGCTCGCGCCTCAGGCTCAATTAGTGATTGGAAATATTTTCGTCATCTTCGTAATAAATGTCTTGTATCTATACGTAATGCTAAATCTAATTACTATGTCACATCCTTATCAGATTGTTCTGGTAACCCATCTAAGTTCTGGAGAACATTCAAAACGCTCTCAAATAGGCCGACCTCATCTTTACCCACTCAGCTTTCGCAGGGCTCCATCTCCATCTCTGATAAAAATGAGCAATGTGATCTTTTTAACAGACATT
>JAJHUR010135250.1:3920-16005 GCA_027495735.1 Lutjanus campechanus
AATGGCCTAGGATTAATCCACTTAAACATCAGGAGTCTAATCCATAAATTAGATTACGTCAATGTTTTAATACTACAAACGAATCCCGACATCTTAGTTTTGAGTGAAACATGGTTGAAAAAAAGCACTAAAGACTGTGATGTGGCTTTAGAAGGCTATACTCTGTTTAGAGTGGATCGAGCTGGGAGAGGAGGTGGAGTAGCAATCTATGCAAAATCTGGGTTGTCAGTGTCTGTTTTAGATTCAGTCACCAAACCAAATTGTTTTGAACTTATTGCCCTGCAAATCCAGCTGGGGCCATCTCCACTGGTGGTAATAGGTGTTTATAGACCCCCATCTGCTGATTCAGAGTCCATTGACTCACTAGCTAATTTAATTTCAATGTATGAGGATTCTGAAATGCTTGTTATGGGTGATTTTAATTTGAACTGGCTAAACAACACATCAGATAAATTAAAAGAATGTTGCTTTAACCTGAACTTAACTCAGATCATAACTGAGCCCACTAGACCCAATCTAAAAGACAGTTCAAAATCTACTTTGATTGACCTTGTGGTAAACAATCAACTAAAGTCATTCCTTTCAACCTACTCTGTACTTAGCTCACACCAGTCTGGTTTCAGAACAAATCATAGCACAATTTCAGCCATCACATTAGTCACAAATCACATTATATCAGCACTGGACAAGAAGCAACACTGTGCAGCAGTTTTTGTAGACCTGTCCAAGGCCTTCGATACAGTTGATCACGACATACTGTTAAGTAAACTGTTCAGTATAGGACTAAGTGAAAGTGCATGTGCGTGGTTTCATGACTATTTATCTGAGAGGCGTCAGTGTATCAAATCAGGTGACACCAAATCAGACTTCTTGTTTCTCAATAGGGGTGTGCCGCAAGGCTCCATTTTGGGCCCTGTACTCTTCTCTATTTACATTAATGATATTGTGTCCTCTTTAAGTGGTTGCCATGCCCATTTGTACGCGGATGACACCATTGTTTATTGTATTGCAGACTCTGTACAGCTCGCTATCACAAATTTGCAACTTGCTTTTAATGAGCTTCAAAAATCTCTTTTAGATCATAAACTTCTTTTAAACGTAACAAAAACAAATTACATGCTGTTCTCCAGAGCCAGAAATATTAACTTTGAAACTTTGAATTTGGTTACTATAGAAGGCTCTAGAATTGAAAGAGTCACTGAATATAAATATCTTGGTGTATGGATAGACGAGGATTTAACATTTAAACACCACGTAAACAACCTTGTCACTAAAATGCGACAAAAGATCGGTTTTTTGTACAGAAACAAATCTAGCTTTCCCTTATTATGTAGGAAAAGAGTTGTTGAAGCTGTGTTGTTATCTGTCATTGATTATGGCGATGTGATTTACAGACATGCTGCAGCTTCAGTTTTAAAGCCTCTGGACAGTGTATATCACTCTGCTCTTAGATTTATTACTGGTGACGGGTACAGAACCCATCATTGTGCTCTGTATGAGAAGGTTGGTTGGCCTTCTCTGGAAGAGAGGCGCAACAAACATTGGCTTTTATATATCTTTAAGGCCCTCGTTGGAAAATTACCACCTTACATCTCAACCTTGTTAGAATGGAATACTGGTAACTATACAACTCGCTCTACCGATCTGTTACTTCTTAAAGTTCCTCGAGCATGTACCGAACTTGGTAAAACAGCTTTTTCTTTTGATGCTCCAAGTTCATGGAACATCCTCCAACACTCTATAAAAATTCATGTTCTTCCTTCACTTTCAGAGTTCAGGAGTTTGATTTCTAACCATTGTGTTTCACATTGCAACTGTTTTATCTGATTTTATTTATTCTGTACTTGTTTTATTGTGCTATGGTTTCAATGTGTCTGTAATCTTGACGGCATTGGAAATGAGGGAAACCTCAATGTTCTTTCGAGAATAAATAAAGGTTTGAATTGAATTGAATTGAATAGATCAGACAGACAGGGTAAGAGAAACACACTGGCCTCTGCGTGTGCGTACTGCATGGAGAAGCTGTAACAGGCGCTGTAACAGGCGCTGTGACAGGCGCTGCTGCCCTGTCATAATAAATTACATCAGAACTTAAACGTCGGAACTTATTAATACTCTGGTCTTGAATAATGTAACCGTTTAATACCGAATTTCAGTACCCACACCTATGTACGAAACACAGTGTGCTAAAAATCCCGGGTCCGTATAGGACGGCGTCTGGGTCTGGACCCGGACCGCGGTCCGTCTGTTAGTGCCTGTTGCTTACATTATTTTCTCCTCCAAACGAACACCACGTCCACTTGCTCAAGCTCTTGCAACCACACCGCCTCTTCCTGGTACTGCGTACTGGCTGACGTATAGTAGGTATCGGGTGCTGTCATGAGCGAGTATTTGACGAGTACGAGTACAGCAAAATATGCCAGTATCGGTGCGAGTACCGATGCTAGTATCGGTATCGGGACATCCCTACAAATAATACAAGTATGAGTTCAGCCCCTCAATGATACAAATCATGCTAATGATGTCTAGAAGTGACATTACTGTCACTTAGCACTTTGCACTTAGACTGCAACTAAGCTACATGTTTAAACTATTTTCTTTACATATGCTAATATCTTATGTTAGTTTCACACCTACCTATTAGCATACCTTTTGTTTAGTGGAATGCTTTATACTTACCTTTTCATTTATGTAATTTCTACATGTCACTTTGCAGAATAACAACTCAAGTAAACTTCATAAACGGGTCCTGGTTCTCCTGGAGTTATCTGAGTGATGTCATATGTTTAAGCTGACTGACTCCGTGTGGGTGATTCCATTATCAGATTCGTCAGCCTACCTGGTGCCATTACTTACAGTCTCTCCGGTGGTAAATTAAAAGACTTTACTGATCTTATCCCAGTGCTGGTTGACCGTCATCCCACTGTTCATACAGTGATTGTACACGCAGGTACGTGTGACGTCATGGCCAGACAATCAATGAAACTGCATGCTGAGTTTGAATGTCTCACTTCAGTTGTGGAAAATCTGGGCAAAACTTGCGTTTTGTCTGTCTCTTCCAACCTTGAGAAAAGGCACCGAACGTTTTAGTCGCCCTTTTAGTCTGCACAAATGGCTTCAGAATTTCTGCATTGCAACTGGACAAGGCTATATCAGCCACTTTGATTCCTTCTGGTCTAAACATGAATTATTTAGATTAGACGGTCTCCATCCTAACAGAAGTGGGACAAAACAACTAATCTCTAACCTTATTCAGTTTATAGCATTTAGTTTACCATCAAAATCAGATCGACTAATTGGCAATTGTGCCAGTGCTGGCTCTGATATTAACATCTTTATTATTCCTGTCTGAATTTCTGATAGATCTTCACATATGTCAGTAAAAAATCATGTTCATTCACATAATATTTCTCATAATCCCAATCTTGTCATTATTCACTGTACTTCTCTCCCTCCTCTGAAAGTTCCTCAGATTGAGCCGACTTCAATCTGTCTAAATAGCCCACAGTCCCTTAAAAATAGAAAAGGTTTTAGGTCTGCTTCACTGGAATGTCAGAAGTTTACTGCAGCCTCAGAAATGAGATAATTTGAAAATATTGATGTCACAGTCAAATCCTGATATTTTAGTGTTTAGTGTAGGCAACTGGACTTCATAGAGTTCTTGAAGACGTTTCGCTTCTTCAAGAACTCTATGAAGTCCAGTTGCCTACAACAAACTTTGCTACGAATTGTGCTTTTATGCTTTTAATGATGTAAAATCAGGTCTCTCTTGCAAATGAGACTTTGTCTCAATGTGATTTACCTGATTAACAATAAAATAAAAAAAATAAATAAAAAAATAGCTAGGCAAAGGGATTGATAGTGAGGCCAGTACACTTACATTACAGGTCCTGAAGAACTTGGAGGCATCTTCACGCAGGTACACAGGAAGCACACGAAGGACAAGGGCCCGTCTCATATTTATGTCACGTTGTTCCTAGATGGACAAAAAATACCCATTATAATAATAATGGATATTATAATATAATGTATTAATGTATAATAATAGTAATTACACAAATGCAGAGCAAACACTTAAAAAAAAGTGTTAAGCGTTAAATAGCTCCATATTCTGATGGTGGTCATTGATATAGATGGTAGATTCAGTATTTTGGGTCACCATTTCTTCAGTAAAACATTTTTCAAATTAATAACTTTCTATTGTAAATACTTTAATCACTCACAAAGGAAAAAAACTTTAGGAAAAATTTTATTTGGACCTCTTCAAATTGAAGCTGATAAAGTATCTTTTTAAGGTACCTATTTCTGATAGAATACATCTTGTCAAGACGTCTATCTCTGATGAGATGACAGTGTGTTCATGGCATAACCACTTAACCCTGGATCACTGTCCCAAGATATGACATTTTGTTTTTACTACATACGAGGCAATTCACACTATGGCTTCTTACAGTTGTCTGCTAATAATCTGTTAATAATATGTTTCTGAATCATGCAAAAAATTCACCTTAAGGTCATAAATCCTCATGAGCTTGGCTAACTCCTCTGCTATCTTGCCAGTCTTGGTGGCTTTCTCTCTGAACAAGATGATGAGTTTTGGTGTGTGTCTATCCAGCTCCTTGTAGAATTGATTGCGCAGGTTAACGTTGTTGATCCGGTGGAACTCTGCAAACACCTGTACATGGACAGAATTACACAGAAATGTACAAAGATGAATTAGGAACAGAATTGTGAATGTATTTTAAGACGTTTTCAGTTGGCAGGTAGCAAAACAAAGGGTAATTCTATTAGGAATGAATCAGAACCAAGTTAATTAAAATAGCAAGTTAATTGTCATTCTTTAATTTAAAAACAGGCTGCATAATGTTATCTAAAGGAAATTAAAATAATAAACATCTGTATACTTTTTTTACTGTGAATGGCAAAAATATGTCACAGTGTTGTCAACTTTTACATCTGCTGTTTTTTAAAACAGTCATTTAAATATCGGAAAAATCAAAACAGACGTGTTCAAAGTGGACATGCTAGAGTCATGTTGATTAATTGCTCTCAACAGGGAAAACAGTAAAATAATAAAAGTGAATTTGATTCACATCACTAAATTCTATATACATGACCATTTATGGACATGTATAGTTCTTTCCCAGTGGTTACAGTTGCATCGGTCACATGTATAACTACATGACTACATGCCATGCCATTAAAAGAACATGATCTTAGCTGGGATGTTTGTTTTTTTTCTTACCTGTGACTCCATAAGTAGGGCTGGCCATCTGTCCACGACGTCTCTTACCCGTGGAGCTACAAGAGCTCCAACAATTTCTTGGCGACGAAGGGCATAGGTTGTGTTCATGAGCTTGCCTATGACTAATTGGTTCCTCTCAGTCTTTTCGACTTCATGCATGATTTCTTCTCTCATTGTTTCCAGAGTGGCTGGGATTTGATCCTTCGGTAGGTTGATGATGTAGTTGACCTCAGCTTTTTGAGCTTTCTTTATGTTTTGATGGGGGTGATCATTAACGGGGTTGTTTCGGCTCCGCCTCCCTGTGTTGATGGCTATTTCTACAACCCCAGCTTTGGCCAGATTGTTACGGTAAGACGCAACCTTGTACCCTATGTGACGTTTCCATCCCAACTCCCCGTCTTCACCAGCCGTCATTCTGAGACATGGATGAGCTGTAATCAAAGCTCGAGCAGCCATTGCCAATTCCTTGTCATGTGGGTATGGTTTAAAACTGTAGATTGTTTCTGCCATTCTTTTAAGGATTTCACTCTTCTGTGACCTCTTTAACTTCAGCAATTTTCCTGATTGTTCATAAACACGATTTCCTACTTCTAGTATATGCTCCATTTCACAACCAAAACCAGGAACAACAAAGTGATCAGGCCAACTCTTCTGGCGCTGTAACGCAGGTACATGTGGGAGTATGCCTGTGTCAGAAGACACAGTAGATGAGGTGGCACCTTCAGGTCTGACGACTCGCAATGTGCCCTTCTCTGGTAACTCCTGGATGTCCACAAGAAGACAAAGATCACCATCAAAGTCAGGATCTTCATAATGCAGGCTAAAGTCCCCATCCAGTCTTGGCTTGAACCTCTCTTGCATTATTTCTTTCAGCTCCTCCACTGACTTTGGTCGCTCAAGTAGAGTAAGTTTCACGGCGGTGTCTCATGCAACATATACACGCAGTACATGCTTCTGGGCAGCAGCCATCTTTTGGTTCCTAAAAGACAGAAACACATTAATTCTCATGGAGAGTGTTGTGTGGACCAGTGGGTCTGTGGACATGTATACGTTGTGTGTATCACCTTCAAACACTGGGACACCACTTGAACGATGGGACATATGGAAGGCCAGCTGCTGGAGTGGGGCAATTCATTCATGGACCCACTGGTCCGCACAGTTCCGAGAGAATGTTGCAGTCAGTCGTTTACGTGCTTCAACAAATCTTCAGTCTAACAATATGAAACGTTTAGGTGTCAAGAGCAATCTTCCATCTATGTTGTAAGCGCAGAGAGGTGTTTTGTCATTTAGCTCTGATGGGGTGTGAACAGCCAAATTCTTTGGGAAAAGTTCATAAGATCTCAGGTGTTCAATGTAGTGTGATGTGTGCCCTTGGCAAAGAAAGACAACACTACTGTTAACCAGGAGAACCTGTTCAATTCTACAGTAAGTAGGCAGTCCTCCCTCTTGTCCCACAGACAAAAACATTCCTACATCATAATCAGTTCCATCAATGCAGACCTTTGATGTGCTGTAAATAACATTGCTTGCTGTTATTTGTTCAATGTATGTCTTGGCAACATTTGGAAGCATTGATACCAGTACAGAAGAGACATTTGATGTCTGCTGGTGAGGTTTGAAGAATCCTGGGGCACTGAGATGGTATGCTACCATGTATTGATGCTTGTCTGCAAGTGTTTTTAACACATTCTTAAAGTTTTGTGTGTCGTGTACAACTCTCTTGAAAAAAACGGTGTTTACCCTCAAACCTCATTGTCCACAAGTGTACAAGGGGCCCAAAACGGTCAAGGGTAATGTTCAATGTAGCAGTGTTCCCCATACATAGACCATTCTGTGGCGCACCGCCACAGAATGGAGACCAACCGCCACAGAATGATATGCCGTATGAAATTACTATATCGTGACCATCGAGTACAAATTGTCACGTAAATGTTTTAAGACGTCGGTATGTAATTCTCTTTGAAGTTTCGCTTCTTTCACTCTCTCTCGGTGCTCCTCTCACAGCAAGCAGCTCACTCCCCCCGCCCATCCAGAAAACCCCCCTGCGCGCATGCGTGTTTTAGTATCAGGAGCGGTGTTGTTAACTTGGTGACTTTCTCGGTAACTCTGGCGGCTTTCCAAATCCTCTTGACGACTGTTTGGTCCTAAGCGATTAGCGACAAATCTAGCTACTTTTTCTGGTGTTACTGGAGACTTTTCTGGTGTTTTGGAGACTCTGACGTGCAGTTACTGTCCTCAACGAGCAGCGGTTGCTGCCGTGAACTCCTACCCCATCCCAAAGCACTCACAGGCAGTCAGTCTTCACCGTAGCCTCGCGCAGCAGGTGTAGCTGCAGTCAGAGCAGAGAGGAGACTCACACCACTCCGCATCCAGACTGTAAATAAATCGCGCATGATCCTGATCCTGTCCTGGCTTACAGAGCGGGATGTAAATGTGAATGTTTCTTCACTGTCACACTAATATCGAATCTTATCGAAGGGTCTTTGTTTAGTTTTCTTAAGTTTGGTTTAGTTTCTAACCTTATGCTCCACTTAAGAAGTACAACAAGCCAGAGTTAAACATGAACATTTTTTGCCATAACTATAACATTTTTAACAATTTTTTGTATAGACTGTTTCATGAAATGAGATATTAACCCTCTGATGTGTATTAAATAACTTATTCCTCTCTCCTACAGCATCCATTACAATTACATACAAATGGAAAATTATGCAAATTAAGCAATGACGCCATTTAGCGACTTCTAGCTACTTTTAGGACAGCCAATTAGCTACTTTCCCTACTAAGGAGTTGGCAACACTGAAATGTCTTTCTCAGGGATTCTTGTTGAATGCATTTTTTTGTTGCTACAGTAGCAAGGCCTTCAAATCCATTATTTATTTTTATTTGTTAAAAGCTTGCGAGTGCAGCAGCCTGGTTTGAAATAAAAGGTTTGCTAAACTTAACATGATTGTTATTTTATTATTATTTTATTTTACCCAAAAAGTTAGAACAGGTTATTGGTTGAGGTATGTCTTAAGTTAATTATTTGAAATAAAAACCTCTAGTTTTGTTAGTTGTTTTGTGCAAATCATTCCTGTCACAGAATCTAAAGATTGAAACTAGTTGGGGTGAGGACTGAAACCAGGCAGGGTTCTGGTAAAAAATGTTTTTAGTTGTCTTCTCTTGAAGAACTTACTTTTAAAGAAGTAAGATTGAGCTGAATAATTCCAAATGCTGTAGCTTTATAGTGGTCTCAACAGGTGACTCTGAAGAACAATAGATACAGGTTTTTTCATATGGCAGCTTCAGAAAGTGTTGAACGCCACCCGCTGCATACACTCTGCATACACCCGATGACTGACTCCACCGACCGCCACGACACTGTGACACTCGATTCCCCCACCGGTGTCAGTGAAGCACCACAAATTGCTACCTGGTCTGTGGGAAACACTGATGTAGTGATGCTTGGGACGGAGTTTGAAATCTGGAAAGGCTTCGTTCAGCATCTCTATGATCCTGTATCTTGGACTGTAAATACTGGATGGACTCCTCTGTGAATTCTGAGCAGAGAGATAACTCTACTACCTCTTTTAAGTCCATTAGCACAGTCCATGCTCCATCCTCTTCAGGAACTGCATTCCCAATAATCAAAGGGAGCAGTCTAAGCAATGTGGCATTTTCATGGCCATTACCACCGATGCTTTTCTTTACAGCGAAGGTCTGTGGTATTTTATGAGGTCTGCAGGGGCTTCATGATGAGCTGATCATTTGAATCAGGTGTGTTGGAGTAGGGAAACACCCAAAACATGGAGGACAGTGAGCCCTGAGGACCAGGATAGGGGAAACACTGACATCAGTAATTTGATTAAGTCTGTTCTTCTGCTGCAAAAATCTAAACATTGGGAATAATTTAGGGCGAAAAATTCATTTTTTTTTTTTAAATTCAAATTTGTACACAATTTACATAACTCACCTAGTGGCACCTGTCTGATGGTGAAACGCTGACTCTCTGTAGCACGCTTTGTAGTCCGATATCTGTACACAACATGAGCACAAAGATGATTTTTTAATGTTCAAAAACATTTTTGAAATAAGACATAATAAATAAAATTAAAAAGTGAATATACAGATAAAACAGTTACATATCTATCACAAACATTCATTTTACACTAATTATAGTAAACATGAAAATGTTAAGAGATGAGCAAGTTAGTTATTAACAAGCAAAGCATCAAAGTTGTGTGCTTATAGATCTGCTCTTTCTGTTAATGTTTTTTCTTTTTAACAAAGTATTAATAAAGGGTTCAAGTGATCAAACAATTTTTTCTACAGAAATAGTCATTTGCAAAAGAATGACTGTGGAAACAAAAATAAAACCAATTATTAATAACACTATTTCATGATACATCCTACCTGAACTGTTTAAAGGATTTCCAGATGATCTCACAACCACACACTTGAGCCTACGAGGAAATACAAACACAGGCCTGGTTAGCATCATGATAACACACTCACATTAAGCTGTTTAGCATTGTTCGTTTCACGCTAGCATACACATACACACAACAGGTTGGCTATGTTGGTTACTCGGCAACGTAAAATATTGACTGTGTAACGCGAACACTTATACTCACAGCACACACGTGCATAACCGGCGGCCAGCGAAAACAACAACCTGCAGTAACCGGAAAGCAGGGATAACGTTAACTTCACCGTCAACGTCCCGGGCAAACATGCATTATGGGAAATGTAGTTCATCCAGGGAACCCGCTAATAACGTTACACTGTTGTAAGATGAAGTAACTTCTAAAGTTACCATTACTTGGATTTGTAAATTATTTACAACAAATATTCACTGTGCACATTGTACAAATGCATTCCCAGTTCCAAATTTAGACTATTTATCGAAATTCAATTCAAAACAAAACCATTAACGTTACTTACCAAATCAGGGATGATGATGAGACGGCGCTTAAGAAAATGAGAGCAATAGGACCAATGAACAAAACTGATGGTGGTGGTTTGAAGCAGGGGACAAAAGTGCGCATTGCAAACAAATCAAACATCCACACTAGCTGGCGTAAATTAAGATTGACAACTCCGCATCAAGGCAAATTCAAGGTGGCTGATTGAGTTTACCTGAGGGAGAGATAAGACCCACCCACCAGGACGTCATGACATCAATAACGTCATGACACTTCTGTGTAGTTCCTAAACTTTTTGAGCGTTCCACACAAATTAACTATAAAATATTGAGCCCTATTCAATTAAAGTGGCATAAATCTTAACAGAGCTCAACACTTTATAGTTCAGTCAACTACATAACGACATTTGACTGTTATGAACTTATTAGTTATGAGCTAGTACAACTGTTTGGGATTACAGTGTACAGTAAGGTAGGTCGGGCATAATAAATAGTACTAAAAGGGTATTATCATGCAATATTATTCAAGGAATCATACTAAACATTATGTTAACTATCGCTATTAGTGAGATTATTTGATACACCTGTGCAACATCATGCAGTGCAGTACAACAGCTGTGCCATAAGTTCTTGCTTTTATACTTTGTTATTTGTTGAGATCATAGTGGGTGGTGGTGCTGTGCTGGGCTGGGCTGCATTATCTCGACAATTGTTGCTCACATTTTACCTTAAAGTATTTTAATGGAGAGGGCTAAATATCAGGAACACAGATGAATATAATGTATCCCAGCACAGCAGCGTCCATTATGACTCCTGTAATAAACAGCAACCAGAATGATCACCTTTTCTTAATGATTGTAGCCAGGTTCTGGTAGTTGGTGGAACATTGATGTTTGCTGGATACAGGTAGGTGGAGGGTTAGTGTTGTTGGCTAGGAAGGAGCAGTGATGTAGCAGGGGCTGGTAGTTTGTGTTGTTTTTTCCTGTCATTGTGTTTTGTTTTTTTTTGCTTCAATCCGCAACCTCAACCTAATAAATCTCCTCATGATCTTTTCTTTTACTCCACAGCATGATGGAAGCCTGCTGGAGAGTGCCAGAGCTTCCTTCTCCAACACATCCACAGCGTTTGGAAGCTCCATGAGGGAGGAACCAGTCTTTGTCCTGAACAGTTCCTCGATGTGGTGAATGACATCATAGACTTCTTGGGAGGGGTGGCAGAGGGCACCTGACTTGTACTCTTTAAACTTTAGCAACATGCTGTTTTCTCCCACGGGATTGTCATCACTGTGCTGTGTTGCAGTCCTACAGTTTTCACAGATGCTGGAAAACTTGATGACCTTGTGGACGATATAGCCTGCAAGATGGAAGAGTATGCATTTTTCGGTCTTTGTTATGTCCGGTGCTGCTCGGTCCACCACTGTCAGCTGTTCCACTCTAACTGATGGAGTGACATGTTCCTCCACTCTGTCCAGGAAGTCTGCCAGAAAGCTACTGTCATCCTCCTGGTAGCTGCCCGACTTGATGGTGGTGAGAAACTGCCCCACAGATATGAGAGCATGATGGAATTCCACTGGAGTTGGTACAGGATTTTTAGACCTCACACAGCTGAATGTATTTTCAAGGCAGTCTTGAGTGAACCTTGAGGTTAACACAAACTTGTGTCCCCTTGACAGCATCTCTTCCTGTATGGCCAGAATTGATGTGGTTGCCATTATCACTCCTGACTGAACAGGCTTCCACCATCCCTTTGGACCAATCTTCATGCCACGGAACAAATGGACAATGTCTTGGAGGAAGGTGATGGCCCTCTGGTATTCTTCCATCTTGACCCTGCTCAAGGCTGTAATTTGATGCTGAGATGACATGAGATCAAACCACTTATCAATTTGCTCCAGGAACCATGCTGTGGTCATGTAGGACAGAGGGCGGTTTTCC
>JAJHUR010135251.1:1564-17006 GCA_027495735.1 Lutjanus campechanus
ATGCTGCATTCATCTTTATATCAGTGTCACATTATTTTCTGCTGTTCCCTCTCATATAAATCGCGCCAGTAACTCTGAGTGTGAATGTGCAGCAGCATGTTGTCTTCGATACTTTGAATCACAAGTTTTTCAGATTTCCTCCCATCTACACCTAAAACTCTGCTGCTGTATCAGGATCAGTGAGTTTTCAGCATTCACATGAACTTCCTTCAGTCAATGAGTTTCTGTTTTTATTTCATTAGAAACATAAGTAATGATGATTTAAATCAAAAGAATTTGTTTTAGGGTCAAAGTGATTATTGAAATATGATGTTTTAAATATCATTTCACCCAATTCACAAAAATATTTTGAGACTTACGTCTGCTGGTTTCCAGCCGTGTAGATACAAGGTTTTATGTTGCTGTTTCCATGGTCATAACTTGTAACTGAAAAAAAAAAGTGATTTATAAATTCATACATACAACTTCTATTACAAATTTTATTTGTATTTTTTACTAAATCAAACAACATTTAATCTTAAACATCCACATAAATGAACAAATGCACAGGTTTCCACACACACACACACACACACACACATACACATACAGATGTAGTTTATTTCTATATGTATACATATAGAAACTATTCTGACTTTATCATCCTGGAACTGTGGCTTTAAAATAATCTGTTTACATCCACAAACATGATGATATTTAACATATTGTAGACTGTGAAAAAATACCATGTAGTTACTGTTTAAATGATGATCTGGACACAAATAAAGGCCAGAATCTAATAAAAACATTAATGGGGTGAAGTTCTGTCTAAAGTCAGTTTCACAGCACTAATTCCATTTGTTGATTTATACATAAATACTCACTTCTTCAGTTACTGTAACTTATATTTTATTGTTCTTTCATTCAGCTGCTTTTTGTTTCTGCAGGTATTTCACATTAAAAGCAAAAGGGAGGAATCATTCTCTTAGAAAATGCTAAAAGATTTTTAATGTTAAACATTTTTAAGTTTCACTGACGGTAGCATAAAAGCAATGAAAGGGACGACAAAGATGAACAAATGTCATCAATTATTAAAGAAGCAGCATTGTTGAAAAGAGTGAATTCAATGTAACTATTGACAAGTTTGGAAATGTACATTATACTGAATTTATCAAGACATTCAGACTACAAACATACAAACATAATGAAATACACTTAAAAAACATGGAAAATAGAAATAAAGGCCCGTCTCTATTAATGGCCTGTTTCAAGTAATAAACAGAGGAACTTTATGAAAAGTAAAAATAGTAATATGTCAAAGTAAGACACAAGTTTCTCAAGTTTTTTTAAATGTAAGAGCACAAAAGTATTATCAGCAAAATGTACTTAAAGTATCAAACATTTGTTTTGCACAGATTTTTTCATGTAAAACCAAAATTTGCAAAGTAACGTGTGACTGCAGCTGTTAACCAAATACAGACAACAGTGGAATATTTCTCTCTGAAATGTAGTGCAGTAGAAATATAAAGTAGTATAAAATGAAATACTCAAGTAAACCTGATTGATTTTGCATCTTAAATGATTTACTATATATATATATTAAATGTTTTTTAGCTGTACAGAACATTTGAAACAATGAAAACCTGTTTGTCAAAACATTGAACTTGATAATTACAGCTGTAGATGTTTAATCATTAATTCAAAATAACAGACAAACAAACAAAGCATCATAATAATTATAAGCAGCTGATGTATTTCAGTTGTAAACATTAACAAGTTCATAAGGCACCAGATCTGAAAATTTAATATTTCAACATTGAGACTCAGACGATCATTGAAAATCGCTTGTTTTATCAGATGCAATTACAATCAATTAATGGAGAAGAAAATACATTTTCCTACCTGCTATGGTTCATCAGCTGGTCGTCAGAAAAATCTCTCTCTTCTCTCACTTCATCTTATACCTGAAGTCCAGATGTCCCACAGGAAAACTGACCTCAAACGCAGCAGAACTCTGATTGGCTGAAACCAGCTTTAACCAATTTAAACGTCCCTGAACGCATCAGAGGAAAAGCAGTCGGACGAAAGACTCTCCAGAGTTTAATTAACATGTTTACTTCATTTAAAACCTGTGATTGTAAATATAACAGCAGAAATCCTTCAGTTCATGTTCGTCTTTACGTTCTGAGTTTATCGTCTTTTTAAATATTTTTGTTTTACATGTTGTTTATGTTCACATTCTTCTACGTTCTTCTGACTTCATACAAAATTCTGTTTTTTAGAGCTGAAACGATCAATAGTCATTAATATATTTATTGTTCAAGTTATTTATGAAGTAAAAATGCCAAATGTTTGTTGATTTCAGCTTCTCAAATGTGAATAGTTGCTGGTTTTCTTCATCTTTAATAACAGTGAACCGTTATATATGAAGATGGAGGATCCGACAGCTCACGAAAAGCAAAGCTAAAACATTTCATTTGTCCCCTGGTGGCTGGCTGCAGTATAGCTCACAAGCCCCGCCCCCTCGTGTTAGCAGATGGGCCAAACTAAAACATCAAAGTATTCATCAAATAAATAAATAATTAAATGTTTCCCAAAGATGGTTTCTATCACTGAAGATAGTTCTTATCACACTGATGTTTGTTCATTTTTCTCATCAGTTTGGTTTTAATTAGTTATTTGTTGATATAAAAGAGCTCTGAGCTCTTGAGTCAGCTGACCTGTGGTCACAGCTGTCGCCTGCGTGGAGCCATAAAAAAAAAAAGGCTTATTGAAACGCTTCAGTTTCCAGGTCCCATAATTTCATGGTGGTAATTACCAAGTAATATATTAGAAATTTCTTAGAAATGACCCACAGATTACCTCTGAAATTCATGGTTAAGTCTGTGATAATTAGCAAATATAATTTTCATGTAGTTGGTTGGTGATTACAAAGCAACAGATGAATGTGCACAAATATTACTTCTACCAATGATAATAATAATAAAAGTCAGAAGATTAATTCATACAGAAAATCACTGTTAGTTGCAGACATACTGTTTTTCTCTCTGCACAGTTTGTCACTTTATCTTGTTATTTCACAAAACATTCTTGTTACCCACCAACATCAAAATCAACAAAGTACCACTTATTATTTTAATGACATATTAGTTTATATTTTCAAAACAGGAAATCTGAGATATTTTCTCTGTTAAAATGACTTTTGTTCCTGTTGATTATCTACTGATATGAAAACTGTAATGTTGTAATTTATCAGTTCAGCTGTTTGCTTCATTTCTGTAAACCAATGATGCTGATATTTGCTTTTCACACAAATGTGTTTCAGGAGAAACATTAAGTGTATTTTTCTCAGCAGTCTCTTATGAAACCAGCCTGATTCGACCTCCTCCTGCGACAATATTGAAACAGTAAATCAGAGGATGGAACATGTTTCCTCTGAGGTTAAAACCGTAAAATATAATTAGTTTGTGGCTCGCCCCTTCAGGAATCTGCAGTCGGCAGTTTGTTGTTGTCGTTTCCTGAAGCTAATTGGCTCCCAGGTCAAAACAGCAGAGTTTAGTTCCCTCTGAGAAGGACGCTGGGATTAATTATCTGCTCTGTTTAATTAGTCTTTACTGGAGGGACTCAGACTGAGGCTGTAATGAGATTTTTGTGACTCCCGTTTTAATAAATGAAAACGTGATCGGACGACTCAGGTGAGACACCGGCTCACGTCAAGGCTTCCTGCTCGTCTTCACCTGTTGACCAACACAGGTGTTGATTAGAGATACAATATTTTACACTGTTTAACAGCAGAATAAGATAACATGATTTTATTTTGTTGTTATCAAGAAGTTATTGGATCCTTTTTGTACCACGTGGAATAAAAACTGCAGATCATTTTTCACACCAGGTCCTCACCAGGATAACAGACCTGTTGACCCTCAGTTCTCAAACTGAGCTTCCTCTAGTGATGCACAAAGGAATGTCAGAAATACATTTTTTAAATTAAATTAATTAGTTTAAAAGCATAAAATACCATTGAAATGTTGCAAAATTTGTAATGAAAATACATAAAATATCTGATCACTGAAATGTTTCAACATCAGCCTGTTGCGTATGTACACGTCATCCACATCAGCTGGTTACAAGCTACAGTGTGAGAGCAGGACAGTAAGCAGAGGTCAGATAAAGAATGAAAAAATACTGCTTCAAAAACACTGCAGTCGTGGCCCCAAACTGAAGGAGTGCAGCTCAGGACGAGAATATTTGAGTCTTTAGAGCGACCATGTCGAAAGTTAAGTGGACGGCAGTCAGAGGAGGCTAAAGTCCACACAGCCTTTCCTCAACAAGAGGCACAGATACGTGTTTAAAAAAAGACGCTAAAAGTAAAAGTACTGAATCAACTTCTTGTAAAAGTGAAAAAGTACAGGTTCAAAGTATAAGAATAAAATGTAGCAGTCTTTTAAATAGTTTTTCATAATTGTTGCTTTTTTTTTTGTCTTGTTGCATCTTTTAATCCTGTTATGTCTTTAACGTTGAGGTGGTTTGTGGTGTAATAATTTTGAGAAACACTATTATAGACCATGATGCACTGCTGTAGATTAAACCAGCCAATAAAGTCTATAAAGTCGTTAAAATGAGATCAACTTTAAACATCTACAGCAGCAAACAGCATCACACACATGAATGCAGCAGGAATATTAGTCTGACAGACTGAAACATTTTCCTGCAACATGAGTTCTTTTCTCTGTTTTACTGAGTTTACTACATACTTTCAGGATTAAAATGCAGAACTTCTACTTGTAAAGGCCTCTGATTACTTCCTCTGTTCCTGCCTGTGAGTCTGTGTTCATCATCATGTTTCCACCTTCCTCTGTGAGTGAACATGACTCTCCTGCTGCTGTGATGGCGGCACGCTGACATCTAGTGGTGAACACAAACACTGCAGGCTGTTTCCTCTGGTTTATTACATCATGTTATGTTTCAGATCACTCAGATTTTTGTACAAAACAGTTTCATTTGTAGACACCTTCATGAACAGTTTATCTGATCAACTGTTATAATGTTTTATTCCCTCATTAACAGAAAGGATCTGCTCATCTGGAATAACTGTTTGTATGATCATTCTGACATCATGACAGTGTCTGTTGCTGTGACAACCAAGATGAAAAAAAAAGCTCAATTCTTCCTTAAGATCATTTTCATATTATAATTATGAAAGATATTTCTCATGTTATACTTTTTGTTATGACTACATAACATCACATAACATCACATCACATCACATCAACCACACTTGTGACTTTCTGTTGTAATGAGAATGTTTCATGATCTAACAAGATAAACTAGCTTATAATAATAAAGGTTTCGTCTTAATATGGAATTATTAATATAATATCTGAAATGAAATGAAATATTTTGTGATAACATCCACCATGTTCTGCCTCTTATCCAGGGTTGGGCTATGGTGGCAGCAGGTGAAAGCAGAGTATTCCAGACATTCCTCCCTCCAGCCACGGTTTCCAACTCCTCCTGGTTGATCCTGAGGTGTTCTAAGGACAGATGAGACATGTAATCCCTCCAGCGAGTTCTGGGTCCACAAAGGATCTCCTTTCAGAGGGACGGGCCCAGAAAACCTCCAGAGGAAGGCATCAAGGAGGATCCTGATCAGATGCCTGAACCACTTCAGCTGGCTCTTTTTAATGTGGAAGAGCAGCGGCTCTATTCTGAGATCCCTCTGGATGTCCGAGCTCCTCACTTCGCCCAGAAACCCTACACAGGTAACACATTTAATCTGCAAGCTCATTCTTAGGTCACTACCCAAAGCTCATGACCGCAGGTGAAGGCTGGAATGTAGATCGACTGATAAATTCAAGGCTTTGTCTTCTGGCTCAGCTCCATCTGAACCACAATACTCTGGTACAATGTGCTGACACTGCACCAGTCCACCTGTTGATTTACATTTAATTTCACTTGTGAACAAAACTCCAAGAAACTTAAACAGAGAGCAGCAGCAGCTCACTCCCCACCTGGAGGGAGAAATCTCCTGTTTTCCAGCAGAGAACTGTGTCCTCAGACCTTGAGGTGCTGACTCTCATCCCGTCCGGTTCACACTCTGCTGCAAAATACCCCAGAGTGTGCCGAACGTCACGGCCTGATGAAGCCGACAGAACCACTTCATCTGCATCAAGTCTGATGTTCCAAAACTGGACACTCTAGTCACACACATGACAAACATGATCAGAGAGGCAGCTGATCAGTGAGGAAGCTGGATCCATGAGATCATAAGATTACGAGATCATGTGAGAATCCATCTTGCAAGGTTCCAGTATTTGTGTCCGCAAGCTAGTCAATATGCTTAGAGGGACTACTGGCAGCTACAGGCGTGGTTTTAGGTGTGCTTGACAACGAGAAGCAGCCATGGAAACGACTCATCTTGAACAAACAATGGCAGCTCCTGAAGAGGTTAATGTAGATACTGTGATTGTAACGGGTGTGTTCAGGACCCAAATGCAGTACACCAAACAGGAGGGAGCGTTGGTAATGACCTTTATTATTAGTGTGACAAAAACAGGACCTTGGGCAGACAAAGAGGCACGGGTACAGTTAGTCTTAAGGCTCAGAGCCCACACAAAGTCTCTGGGGTTCAGGCTCAAGGAATGGGTTGAGCTGAACCAAGGGACCGAGGGAGCAGACTGACCAGGCAGAAGAGCCGATGAGACATGAACCACAGGGAAGTCAGGACCTGGTGGAGAAGTTGGGACCAGGTGAGCAGACAGACCAGGCAAACGAGCTGATGAGGGAACCGGGAATCTCCCACTGCCAAGTCACCGGAGGGAAACACCAAACAGCCACAGGGACAGGCAGACAAAAACCCGGAACGCAGAGGCAGATCACAGGGTCAGGGACAGAAGGCTGTGGTGGATTACCCGGGAACAGACGAGGCAGGGGAGTCAGAAGCTGGCAGGTTAGGCGACAGGGAAACAGTCCAGGAAACAGTCCAGGAGAGTCTTGCATAGAGTTCTGATGAAACACTCTGGCAAGGAGTGAGTGAGCTGGAGAGGCTGATATGCTGGGCTGATTGGGGATGAGCTGCAGCTGGGCTTGCAGATGAGTAGAGTTGGGCTGATGAGGTGGGAGTGGCTGAGAGGTGGAGTGGAGCAGAGGCATGGAGAGTGGAAAAATACTGAGGGCAGGAGGGAAACAGGGAGAATGGAGCTGTGACAGTGATAGCATCAGTTATATCAGAACTGGAGAGTATTTCTTCGTTGAAAGAGAGCAAATAAAAGACACTGAAGGCTTTTATCAATGGAAAAGATGTTTCCGCTCTTCTCCTCCTCCTCCAGGGTGAGTTGAACTGATTGGCTGAAGTTAGCCCATGTTAGACGTGACAGACGCTTCATTTATTCACCTACCAAGTGTTTTCTTTGAAAGCGCTCACCCTCTTCCAAACAAGTTCTATGGACAACTTCTCAGATGGGTCTGTGTAACAAACCATCAAACCATGCCAAACTGTGGGTGCCCAAACTTTTTCCCTTGGATGGTCTAAACTTTCAGGTAAGCCAGGGCCAAAAGCTAACACCTACTGTCATGTATCTTTAAGATACAAAACAATGCTATGATCTGAAGTTCCCAAGTTGCTTTAATTGACTGACTTCCTGCACAAAGTGTCACTGTGGTGAGATTACGAAAAGTATTCAAAGAGCTTTTTATGGCCTTTTGCCTTTACTGACAAGAAAGGTGTGAGAGAAGTGCCACAGCAGGGGATTGAACCTGGGCCCCAGGACTACAGCCTTAGTACATGGAGCATGTACCGAGTACCAAGTGAGCAACCCAACCACCCCTTAAAGAGCAAACTTTTGCCCTGTAGGTCCCACTTTGGACAGTCCTGTCTCTATTTATGATCAGGTAATTTTGATATCTTGTGCTTTTGTCTTAAAAAGTCAAAATGTTAACTTGGTCCATTATAATACCTTCAATAAACATTATTATGTTGACTTACTATGAATTATTTCTGTCACCTCTAACTTTTCATCTTTTCTTTTTCTTGTGAATCGAGGGCGTCCATGGAATAGAGACATATTATTATAATTATAGAATCCATACAAAAACAAATTCTTAAGAATAATTGACAGTTTGGACAAAGCGACAGTTCCTCAGTGTCCTCAGGATGTGCTGTCGGATCTCTGTGGTTCTGATGCCGTAGATGATCGGGTTGAAACAGCTCGGGAAGAGCAGGTACATGGTGCTGAAGAAAACCCGAACAGCTGCAGGAAGACCATTTCTGATCCGATATGACAGGAAAGCAATGAGTATGATAGTCAGGCTGACGGTGATGACCACGATGTGGGTGACACAGGTGTGGAGCGCTTTGACCCCTGACTTACCAGAACTGAGCACAGAGCTGAATATGACGATGTAGGAGGCGGTGATGATAACGAAGTCAAACACAGAGATGAGGAACACTGCGATTAGCCCCACAAGACTGTTGATGGCTGTACTTCCACAGGCCAGCTCCACCAAGGCCATGTGCTCACAGAAACAGTGGTCTATGATGTTTCTGTAGCAGAATGATAATGATCCTGCAAGAGTCACGACCACCAAGACGATGAAGACGTTTCTGACGAGAAGAGGGATCACAAACTTGAGGAACCTCGGTAAAGCCATGTGTTCATGATAGTAAAGTGGCGTGCAGATGGCAAAGTAGCGGTCTAGTGCCATCCACAGCAGCAAAGAAGACTGAAAAGCCCCTAACAAGTGAAGGAAATACATCTGAACCAGGCAGCCAATCAGAGAGATTCCCCTCCAGTCAAACAGGAAGTTCAGCAGCATGTTGGGGATGAAGAACAGCGGGAGGCTCAGGTCAACAAACGCCATGCCTGCGATGAGGATGTACATCGGTGAGTGGAGGCTTTTCTGAGAAATGATGACGTACAGCAGCAGGGAGTTGGCCAACAGTGCCACAACTAACATGATGAAGAAAGGGATGAAGAGGACGGGCCTCAGTGCTCCAAGTTCATGGAAACCATTGAGGATGAAATGTTTGTGCGAGATGTTCCCCATCACCAGCTCCATCATCTGCCTGTTTTAAAACCTTCTCATCCAGAGTTTTAGTTTAATCAGCCTAAAAACAGAGACAAAGATCTTTGTAGTTAATTCACTTCATCACAACATCAAATTCATTTGTTATGAGGTATTTTCTAGTTGTACAAATCTACTCTAGACATAATTATGCTCACTGTGGCGACCCACAGAGGAGCGACCCTGCCACCGAAGTTCAAACCACAGTAATGCAACCTGCCGTCACTCTTAAATAGACTAACGGGTATTTTAAAACAAGGACACTGAACAGCAGCTATATTTCAGTTATGAAGATTTGAACTGAAAATCATTTTTTAGTAGCTGCTTGTAATTCAACAGATCAACAGATTGGCAGTATTGGGCAAGTTACTGAAATTTAGTAATTAGTTACAGTTATTTTACCAATTATTGCTTTGTACAAGTAATTAGTTACTGTGGAAAATAACTTTTTGTTACTCTTAATGTCTACTTTAATTCTCTTATTAATGCACACATAGCTAGATTCTTCCACTATAGTTAGTATCTTTTACTATATTTCTATATTCTGTCAGTGTAGTCATATTATTTTATTGACAACTGTCAAATTTTTTTCTATCATTGTACCTATTATCACTCATAGGAGTTATTGATACTCCAGACCACCAGAGGGCAGCAACAACTATGAGGCAGATGCAACCGGCAGACGCAAAATGAGTTATAATGGTAGATATGAGGGCAAATGTGTCCCGTAAAAGTTTGTGCATTAAAAGTGCTTTTTCTTCGCCACAGACCGGCTCAGATCTCCAGTGTAATCTCTGTCAACAGCATGCAAAGCATCTCTCTTACCCTTCACTTTCTCTGGGCTGTGTGTGACGAAATTTTGCAGGATCTTTGCTTGTTGCCAGAAGAAAACCGAGGACAACGAGTGGGACAGCCATTTTTTGGGGGAAGAAGTGTTTGGATTGGATTGGATGTCTTCTCTTCTTGGGCTGGCAGTAGTTATCTTGGGAAAAGTGTGCACTGCAGACCCGATGGCCTGCAAGGCGCAGTGTCTGGACAGGAGTGTTAGCATCCAGTTGTAGCCACAACTGGATGCTTAGCCACAACTTCAGCATCTCGCCGTCTGACAGAGGCAGCCTATGAAAGCTGTATGGGGTGTTGCGCGACATCCTGTTCTTGCATTTCGGCTAAGCACAAACACAAACCATTGTTTTCTTCCAGCAACAAGCAAAGCTCCCGCAAGATTTTGTCATGCAGCCCAGGGGAAGTGAAGGGATGCTTTGCATGCTGTTGACAGAGATTACACTGGCGATCTGAGCCGGTCTGTGGTGAAAAAAAGCACTTTTAATGCACAAATTTTTACGGGACCTATTTGCCCTCATATCTACAGTTATAACTCGTTTCGCGGCTGCCGACTGCATCCGCCTCCCTCAATACTGAACCAATTTTAAAATGAGTTGTACCTATCAGTCAACACCCACATACACATGGGGAAATAGGGTCCAGGTTCCTTTAAGTGCAGGCTGGGAAGGTAATGGATTACATTTAACAAGATTACATAATCAGGATACAAAAAAAGGTAACTGTGCTACATTACAGTTACAGAAGAAAAAAACACGGTTATCTTTGGTAAAAATTGGGATTAATAGTACAATTTTAGAATACATTTGAAAAGAAAGAAAGAACATTATACTACCAGTGAAACCAGCTAATCGTACAGCTGCCAATTCATTATCATGGCAAAAAAAAAATCTTACTGGGTGGAAATTTTAACATTATTTTGTCTTTAAATCAGAAAAGAGGAACAACAAAACAGTGACAGTTCTGCCATCATCATCCAAGGACTCAACATCTCATTTAAATAAACATTTAATATTAACAATAGGACCAATTGTTAACTTAAAATCCAGTGAGCAGGCTGACCTGTCACTGCTATGACTGAAATGTATTTTGGTGATGCTGGTGGACTCTGTGCAGGTAAAAACAAAAGCTCCAGAATAAGCTTTTGTCAGTTTATTCTAAGTTTGAATGTGAAGTGCAGCATTTAAATGTGCACAATTACCACTATTAATCAAAATGTACATTTGTGCATAATAAATATCTGAACAACCATCATAGAACTTAACAACAAACATTAAACATATTGAACTAAACAATCTGATCATTTTAGGCACTAAGGTAATCCAAAAGTAATGGAAAGTAATCCAGTTACATTACATTAATATTGTGATACTTGGATGAAGTTGCTGACTACATTTTAAACAGGTAAATAGTAACTGTATCAGAATACATTTTTAAAGTAAAAGCCTGGTTACATGTCCAGTTCCTGCCAACAGTAGTGAAGAAAAGTGTTGAGGCTCCAGCTGTTATTTGAACGTGTCAGAATCATATTTAATCAAACTCAGCTCAGTTTTTCAGGTTTCAGGTTTAATTTATAACTTTAGTCAGGCCAGATGTTGGAGGCTGCACCTAAAGAGTTGTCATAAGGGATTTTATAAGTCTGGGGAATCACACAGCACAAAATAATATTTAACTTGTCACAGTTAAAGCTTGTACTTTGTTTCCCTAACTGTGTTTATCCATATTGTAATTCTGCTGGTCCAGCTGTTTAAACTGTCCATCATGTAGAGGGAGCTCTCCTCTGTTTTTACTCTGAACTGACGTCTGAAGTCTAAAGTCAGAGGGTCCTGTCTGCTGTACAGACTATAAAGACCTGAGGAAAACTGGTGATTTAAATTTGACTTCACTGGACTGGAATTCTGTATCAGAAGAAGCAGAACCTCTGCACGTTCAACCAGAGGGTTCAGAGGAACAAATAAGTTTCACAACAAACTCACAACTTCATCAGGGAACAAGTTTCTATAAGCAGGCGTGTGGGCACCTCATCATCCTCACTGTTCTTTCTCTTCATCTGCCTATTTTTACCATTTCACAGGTTTGACCCAGAGGTCAGCTTTAGAAACTGGAGGTTTTAAGTTTGAGCAACAGAAGCAAATATTACAGAAGAAATATGAGCAACATGAGAACAGCTGGGTTAGTCAAGTCATGTTTACCAGAAATACAGCTCGAACATTTACCAGTACCTGTGTCTGCTAGGAAACTTTAAAATGGTTCATCAACTATCTGTCAGCAGGAAAAACAACCATGAATTATTTATCATAGCAAACAAACCTCTCAAAGTGTGAAGAGACTCGTCTCTCTGCAGGATGTTTGGCTTAATGTAGAAGAGAAAACCGATTTTGCTAATGGAGGGAAATACTTACACTGGTTCCTTTGATTTAGGAGTTTTTCAGAGATGACAGCATCTAGAAACAAAAGGAGATGGTAGGCCCCAGGAACACAGACAGGACTCAGGACAGGACTCAGATCTCAGAATATTATAATAACATTATTTTAGAATAAAATCTAAAAAAAAAAACCCTGAGGGTTCAGCTCTGTAGAACAGAAATCAGCAGGTTTTACTTGTTGGTGTTTGATAGTTTGTCGGTCTGTCTGCAGCCGCTGACTCTTCTCCGTCCATCCCTCCATCCACCTGTCCCTGCTGAACCACTGACTCAGCACTTTAATACCCTCTGTCTGATGCTGC
Source organism: Lutjanus campechanus (assembly GCA_027495735.1). Classification (NCBI taxonomy): domain Eukaryota; kingdom Metazoa; phylum Chordata; class Actinopteri; order Lutjaniformes; family Lutjanidae; genus Lutjanus; species Lutjanus campechanus. The sequence goes on from JAJHUR010135251.1 coordinate 14,172, forward strand.
CATTGGCTGAGGAGACAAAGTCCAACATTTCATCATGCTGTGGGTGTGACGGACTGAAAATCCCAGGGAGCAGCAGCATCACAGTCAAAACAAGACACTAAGTTTGGAAAACTTTTTAAAAACAGTGTTAAAAGGTGCTTCATGATCAGTCTGACAGACGGGAGCCTGACAGGGAGGACAATGTAATTTGTTCCCACAAAATGCAACCATCTAGCAACCTGTTCCACCCAATTCACAACTTTCTGCATGCGTCATGTCAGATTTTCCCTGAACACTTTATTATTTTTGATTATGTACAAAGTGTTTAAAGATTTCCACAGCCCTGCATTTTCAAAGAAATCAAAGCTGGATTGAGCTGGAGACAAGTTCATTTAGCTGTGTGATACTCTGTTCTGTGTCGCTGAAATACATTAACAGTGACGACAAGTCAGGCTTATGAAGAAACACGGTCTGGAGCACATTTCATTTAATTAATTTACAGCCTTTAATTGTGCAAACAGACTAACATTTCAACACTAGTGTGTCTTCATCAGATTCAAAGAGGAAAAATGACATATAGTCAACTTAGACCAGAGGCTTCATTTATTAAAAGGACTTACACTCAGTTTGGATGTATGACCTCAGCAGAAAATCACGTTTAAATAGTTATTTGTAAAGAATTACATTGATGTGGAAATGATCTGATCTCTAAGTAAAGTCTGGACTTCCTGCTGGTTATGTAGTTTTAGATGCAGCGCCCAAACCCAGTTGTGAACTTTGCATTAGGACTTTAAACAGGCCTGAAAAGTTGAGCCCCAAAAAGACCCAAGTACAACAAGATTCTGTCTGAAGACAGAGCAGAAAGAGGTGACCTCTGGCTGTGAAGCACACTCTGCTCCACCCAAATTATAAAATGGGGATAAAATACGTTTCTAATAGCATTTACTGGGTAACAGCTTTGCGTTTAAGTGTGTATTGTCAAAAAAATAGAATTTAGGTCTAAATAAAAGTTTCAGGTCATGTTTGTGCCTGTAAGACATGGCTGGGACATGAGACACATGGAGCTGCACTGTTAAAAATGAAAGCATTTCTGCTGTGTGAGACGTGTGAGTGAAAAAATAGACAAGAGGCAACATTTAAAAGAGTTAACATAACTCCTGTTAGGATTTGGTGCGCTAAAACTGACTTGACTACATCGTTATAGTCTTGCAGAGCCAGACGTTTCTCCACAACGCTGAGCGCTGGAGAAAGATCTGGTTCCACACACACATTCTGCTATAGAGGAATAAACTTAAAATAATCACTAACGTCTTGGGCGGAGCTAAGCCCAGGATGCAGCGATGGTGTTGCTCCAAAGTATTGTCAAGAGGGAACTTGTTTTTGCGGAACATTTGCACATCTGGATTCAAGCTCTGAGACAGTGTTGCTGCTCAGAGGTTATTCTTCCCAGGACTTTGAAAATGTAGTTAGCGGATGCCACAATGCTGCTTGAAGCAGGAATGGTAGGTTTGTGCATCCGGTGAGTCAGACCAGATACTTAACAAAAAATATTTTTAACTCTTTCTTATGAATGGGACACAGTTTGGACAAAACGACATCTCGTCAGTGTCTTCAGGATGTGCTGTCGGATCTCAGTGGTTCTGATGCCGTAGATGATCGGGTTGAAACAGCTTGGAAAGAACAGGTACATGGTGCTGAAGAAAACCCGAACAGCTGCAGGAAGACCATTTCTGATCCGATATGACAGGAAAGCAACAAGTATGATGATGAGGCTGACGGTTATGACCACGATGTGGGTGATGCAGGTGTGGAGCGCTTTAACACCTGACTTACCAGAACTGAGCACAGAGCTGAATATGACGACGTAGGAGGCGGTGATCATGATGAAGTCAGCTACGGGGATGAGGAACACGGTCAACAGTCCCGCCAGGTTGTTGATGGCAGTGTTTCCACAAGCCAACTCCACCAGGGCCATGTGTTCACAGAAACAGTGATTTATCACATTTGCAGCGCAGAAAGACAACGGCCCTGCAAGTCTCACTATCAGTGTGATCATGAGGACATTTCTGACCACAAGTGGGATCACAAATTTGAGGAATCTCGGTACAGCCATGTGTTCGTGGTAGTAAAGTGGCGTGCAGATGGCAAAGTAGCGGTCCAGTGCCATCCATAGCAGCAACGTGGACTGAAAAGTTCCCAACAGGTGAACAAAGTAAATCTGAACCAGGCAGCCAATCAGAGAGATTCCCCTCCAGTCAAACAGGAAGTTCAGCAGCATGTGGGGGATGAAGAACAGCGGGAGGCTCACATCCACGCAGGACATGCCGGCGATGAGGATGTACATCGGTGAGTGGAGGCTTCTCTGAGAAATGATGACGTACAGCAGCAGGGAGTTGGCCGACAGTGACACAACGAACATGATGAAGAAAGGGATGAAGAGGACGGGCCTCAGCGCTCCAAGTTCATGGAAACCATTGAGGATGAAGTGTTGGTGTGAGGAGACGTTCTCCATCCTCCTCCCTAAATAGAAGCTCCCAACTCAGGGTTTGATCTCGATCAGCCTGAAAACAATCAAACATCATTCACTTTTTCATGGACACAAACCATCATCCCAACATGAATGAAACACACACCTTCCACATGTGATCACATGTAGGAAACATGTTGTGGCATGTGTTTCACAGGAGAATATACATATTAGACCATGAAAATGTTCCAAAACCACATTTCCCATATGCAAAGAACATGTTTAATGTATGAAAAACACACATTCCACATATTTCACATGTGATTTTGTAAATACAGGTGGTTTTCTGTATTTTACATAATCTAAAGTAAAATGTAACTAAGGTAAAC